>CM056051.1:322766019-323051019 GCA_029574335.1 Rana kukunoris | reverse complement strand
GTAGAATTATTATTTTTTGGGGGGGGGGGGGGTGCATAAGCTCTAGTACAAATTAGCAGCATATTAGGTACACAACCTTTTTATGGTTAGCAATAGAAACTGTTGCACAACATTCACACATAATTGCAGACCAACTCCTATTCTAAAGGGGTCCTTCAAACCACTTAACTACAGTAAGGTTTACTAGGAACATTGGTTTGCTCCAGTTCCACTCTTACCGATTGGTACCCAACACACCTTACAATGTGTTCTGGTGTAGGGCTTAAAAAGAAGCATGCAGTACTTTTTCTTTTAGAGTGGTTTCAGCTGCTTATTCAAATGAAAAGGGCGGCCCCCAACAGCGCATGTTTATTTAACGCACCGTACTGAGCAGGGTTAGGCAACCTTTGAGAGATGGAGAGCTTCCTGGACAACATTGAAGAGATCAAAGATATATCCCCCCCCCTTTTTTTTTTTTTATATATATTTATTAGGGTTGTCCCTATCCCGATACTAGTATCGATATCGGGACCGATACCGAGTATTTGCGGGAGTACTTTTACTCCTGCAAATGCCCCCGATGCCTGAATAGAATACTTTTTTTTTGTATTTATCAACATGTTCTGTGAAAATTCTTTGCGTTTTTAATACTGTGTGACAAGCAAATAAAACATTTTTCCTAATTTTTATTCTTTTATAATGTCTTGAGTTAGAGTTCTTCATAATTCTAAAGAAAATATCCTTAGTCTGTATTGTGGTTTGAAAACTGTCACATGACATTTAAAAAAATGTATCGTATTGGCGAGTACATGAAAAAAAGTATCGGTATTTGTACTCGGTCCTAAAAAAGTGGTATCGGGACAACCCTAATATTTATTGACCATTCATATATAGCATAGGTCAACAGATGACGTAAAAGATGAGAAAAAAATAAATAAAATACAGAATATGTTATCTTGGTTAGATACACAACATAAAAGTGTAACATCGTTGGAGAAACAAAGAACAGAATTGGTTAAACTGGTAACAAGAATATCAGCACAAGATTAAGGAGTTGTAAAGGATTTTTTTTTTTTTCTGAAATGACCGTTTACAGCAGGGGTCTCAAACTCAAATTATCTGGGGGCCACTGGAGGTATAAGCTGGGTGAGGCTGGGCCGCATCAGGTATTGGACCAAAATGTCACAGATTGCGCCCCTGCCGCCCCTAATGTTCACTCTCCAGGACAGTCCCTATGACCCTGGCTGCAGTCACATACACACACTCACTCTTCTCCATTCTTTTTTTGGCACTGCCAGCCAATCACATAGATTAGCGCTCAGTCTATTAGGGCAGTGAGCCAATATTCGCTCAGCCCTGATAGGCTGAGCTCTTGTTCCACCCACAGAAATTTCCTATCAGGGCTGAGCGAATATGGTTTCACATACATATAATGCCCCCATCATGTGCCCCTCACATATAATGCCCCATCACCACCCACCAGCAGTAGCACCGCCATCATCCACCAGCAACACTCCCATTCCCCCTACCCCCCTGTGGTAATAGCATGAGCTGACAGATGTTGGGGGGTGCTACTGCTGAAGGGGGGTTTGGATGATTGAGATCCACCAGCAACACCCCCCCCCCATCCACCTTACCCCCCTGTGGTAATAGAATGAGCTGACGGATGATGGGGGTACTACTGCTGGGGTAGGGGGGGGGGTGTTGTTGGATGATTGGGATGCTATTGCCAGGGCAGTAGCACCCCCACCATCCACCAGAAACACCCCCAATCGCCCTACCCCCCTGTGGTAATAGCATGAGCTGACGGAGGATGGGGGTGCTACTGCTGGGGGGGGGGGGGGTGTTGGATGATTGGGATGCTACTGCAAGGGCAGTAGCACCCTCATGTTATTACCACAGGGGGGGGGGGGCTGTTGCTGGTGAATGATTAGGGTGCTACTGTTCATCAACACCCCCCAACCCCCCAGCAGTAGCACCCCCATCATCCACAAGCAACACCCCCCATTCCCCCTACCACCCTGTGATAATAGCATCAGCTGAAAGATTATGGGGGTACTACTGCTGGGGGGTTGGGGGGTGTTGATGAACAGTAGCACCCTAATCATTCACCAGCAACACACCCCCCCCCCCCTGTGGTAATAACATGAGGGTGCTAGCCTCCCAATCATCCAACAACAACCGCCCCCCCCCCAGCAGTAGCACCCCCTATTCCCCCTACCACCCTGTGATAGCATCTGCTAACTGGCATTACAGTAGCAGCAGCTTACCTTGAAGGACGCTGCTGACGAGGGCGAGGGCGCTCAGCTCTTCTGAGCAACTTCACTTCAGTGCGGACGGGCGCGTAACGGCAGCGCCGCCCTACGCTGCTGACGTCACATGACGCACACCCCTTGCTTTGCCGGACACAAAGATGAGTACGGGGGGGGGGGGGCTGCAGGGAAAGGGTACCGCGCTGCGCTGCATGCGCTGCAAAGTATGACACTGTCCAGGGGAAGGGCTTTTCAGTGGGCCGCAAAATCTCGGTCTGCGGGCCGCAACTGGCCCGCGGGCCTGGAGTTTGAGACCCCTGGTTTACAGGGTATAGAGACATAATAGTGAACTGATTCCTTTTAAAAAATGATTAAAAATAGATAAAAAATAATGTGCCTGCAGTTTCATTTTTGCCGTTTCCCGTCTCTCTGATGTACAGAGCCAGAGAGCCAATAGAGGGCAGTGATGGTTTGTAAAACCAAACTGTATTGGTGCTGAGGGGTTTTACACACACCTCCTTGATTAGTGACACAGTCAGAAATCTCCCAGTACTGTGGTTATCAGGAAACAGACAACCAGGAAGTGTGGAGATCAGAGAGGAATTACAGCAACATCAAAGCAAAAACGAACAATGAGGACATGAAAACAGCACTGCATTAAGGTAAAGGAAGCTATTTAGCTAAAAAAAAAAATTCCTTTAGTGACCCTTTAAGTTTCTCACTCAAAGGGACTCATTGCCCAGCAGAGCACAGAAAGAACACCACTCCCCATTGTGGTTATTGAAATCTATATGGAGTCTGGATCACGTCCATAAATCCCCGATTGGTGGCCGTATCAGACAAGCAGGTTGAGGAGATAACAATATCATCCACAAAACGCATGTCTCAAAGAGCATCTTTGTTAGTCCCCTTTTACACTTATACGACTCGTCGCACGATTTTGGACTGCAAAATCGTATGACAAGTCATTCATTATTTTCAATGAACACCATTCATACTGGCACGACTAAGTTGTGCCTTCAAAGTAGTTCTTGCACTACTTTGGTCTGATTTTGATGCCACTTACACATGCATTCATTGAAATCGTGGGAAAATCGTGGGACTTTGAAGTCGTACAAGTGTGAAAGGGGGGCTTAATCGTGATGTCACTTAATCGCATAGAAGTGTTTAGTCTAGATAAGGGATCTGTAGCTTTATTAAAAAAGTAGTGGCGATAAAGGACACCCCTGCCGAGTTCCTTTACCTAAATCAATGGGGTCAGATATAAATCTAGAGGTAACCAAAAATGCAGGAGAGTAATACATGCAACAAATTAAATCTAGTAATTGACCTCAAAAGCCCAAAACCTTCATAAGTAAAAAAAGCAATTGAATTATTTGTTTTTAATTAGCAAACCCCCAATAAAAAATAAAAAAAAAGTAAAGACAGAATGAAGAAAACATTGAAAAAAACTACTAAAACTAAGGTCACAAAAAAAAAATAGGAGAAACTTAGTCTTCCTTAGAAGTTACCTTCAGTAAGAAACTCTACATTCACTCAATTTTTTTTTAATGCCGAAGTCCATCATGAAGGCAGAACATCTGGTAATGCAGGCCTAGCTATCTGCTCCGATTTCTGGCCAGTGTAGGTATGATGTAGGAAAGCATACAGTGCTCAGCGGTATGGGGGGGGAGGGTCACAAGGCCACGGCATTGGGCGGGGAGGGTCACGAGGCCACGGCATTGGGCGGGGGGGGGAGGTTCACGAGGCCACGCCACTGTGCGGGGGGGGGAGGGTCACGAGGCCACGCCACTGTGCGGGGGGGGGAGGGTCACGAGGCCACGCCACTGGGCGGGGGGGGGGGGGGGGAGGGTCACGAGGCCACGCCACTGGGCGGGGGGGGGGAGGGTCACGAGGCCACGCCACTGGGCGGGGGGAGTGGAGGGTCACACCACTGGGCGGGGGGGTCACGAGGCCACGTCACTGGGCGGGGGGGTCACGAGGCCACGCCACTGGGCGGGGGGGGTCACGAGGCCACGCCACTGGGCGGGGGGGTCACGAGGCCACGCCACTGGGCGGGGGGGGTCACGAGGCCACGCCACTGGGCGGGGGGGGTCACGAGGCCACGCCACTGGGCGGGGGGGGTCACGAGGCCACGCCACTGGGCGGGGGGGGTCACGAGGCCACGCCACTGGGCGGGGGGGGTCACGAGGCCACGCCACTGGGCGGGGGGGGTCACGAGGCCACGCCACTGGGCGGGGGGGGTCACGAGGCCACGCCACTGGGCGGGGGGGGTCACGAGGCCACGCCACTGGGCGGGGGGGGTCACGAGGCCACGCCACTGGGCGGGGGGGGGTCACGAGGCCACGCCACTGGGCGGGGGGGGTCACGAGGCCACGCCACTGGGCGGGGGGGGTCACGAGGCCACGCCACTGGGCGGGGGGGGTCACGAGGCCACGCCACTGGGCGGGGGGGGCACGAGGCCACGCCACTGGGCGGGGGGGGTCACGAGGCCACGCCACTGGGCGGGGGGGGGGTCACGAGGCCACGCCACTGGGCGGGGGGGGTCACGAGGCCACGCCACAGGGCGGGGGGGGTCACGAGGCCACGCCACAGGGCGGGGGGGGGTCACGAGGCCACGCCACAGGGCGGGGGGGTCACGAGGCCACGCCACAGGGCGGGGGGGTCAAGAGGCCACGCCACTAGGGGGGGAGGGTCACGAGGCCACCGTGGGTATTGCCAAAAGACCTTCAGGGACCAGGGTCCATCAGTAGGAACACCACTCCCCTGGACCTATAGAGCACTTTGGCATCAGAAGCACTTAGCCATGGAATAGACCAGAGATCTGGAGCCCAGAGTCCAGCCCTCAATTAGAGAGGCAATATAGGCCAAACCTCGTTCTTCCACCGAGGCCCGGGTACCGTCCACTTTGGCTATGAAGCACTTTGAACGGATCCGGAATTCAAGCCTGCTTTAGTCCAGACAGGACCACCTAAGCAAGAGCTTTGCGAACGTGACCATTCACCTAAGACACTGGTGAAAAAACTGAGGTACTCCCAGTAAGAGAGGGGTTATATAGGAGGGAACTTCCTGTCTTGATTGCCAGTGTCCATCACCTAAAGGTAGGCTCTATAACCCACTTAGTCATTAATATGCTGCTCTGTGTCCCGTGATGTACGATAAAGAAAAGATAGTTTATAAAATTATGTCTACACAGTTGTCATTTTGCTTGTGGGCATTGTGAAGCCAACAAGCACTTACTTCCTGGAAGTCTTGGATGGGGAGTCATAATTGGACAGTGCACTGCATCCTGGGAAAGGATGACACACATTTCCCAGGAGCATTAGAGGGAGATGTCAGAATCCTAGGTGATTTCAAAGGCAGATTTTTGGTATTTATGACCCAGCCAAAGCTTTCTAGACACCACACTGTGCAGACTGCTTGGTTCTAGAGCCTGTAGTGAGTGATCTGAGCAGGAGGTCACCCAAGTACCAAGATTCCTTGAGCCCTTAAAAAGACCAAATACTGGTGCTAGGACCTTTGTCAACAAATTTAATAGCGATTCCAGTTTGTCAACAGGGTCCTTCAAGCCCTGTGCGTTATCCACCGGACAAGTTAAAAATTTGTGTTTAAGGAAGAGACTGCCACATCTACAGCTGGCATGCTCAATTTAACAAACTTATCCATGGTATATAAAAAAAACCTCTTTAGGAGGAACAAAAATTGTCAGGATCGTCCCCAATCGGCATACACTGCCTGTTCCAACAGTGGGTGAAAGGGGAAAGCCTCAGCAGAGGACCCATGGGGTTTAGAAACCCCTGAAGGAGGTAACTTAAAGGCAGAGCAAACCATTTCTGTAAGAGTCTGGACCAAAAGCCTCTGAGACAGAGGCAGATACCAACTGAACATCTTCTGGCCTAGATTGCTCAGAAGCAGACTCATCTGCCAGGCCCTACACATAATCCTTAGCATTTAGCTCCCCCCCCCCCATCCTAAATCCATTCATGCTCCAAATTAGGAGGCTCATGCAGGGGGGATTTGTCATGCTTCCTGCCATCCTGCCGAATGGAAGCAATCAAGCCAGCAATCCTGTGCTCTAACCCGGCTAGGGCTGAGGACAGTTCATCCCTAGTGTTCACCCTAAGGGTGAAGAAGCAGCAGCATTGACTTTAGGCACAATACCAGACAGGTGCCGCAGCTCAGATTGCCCGAAACTTCTGGTCTCTCAGGGGATACAACACTTTGTATTTTGTTTAGCATGCAGCATTAGAGAATGGGGAGGCAGCATTGTTAAAACATTGACCTTGGTAATTTGCCTAATTTTCTACTTAAAGCGGAGTTCCAACCAAAAAAATGCAACTTCAGCTTTATGGGAAGGTGACCCCCCTGATGACATGCCACATTTGGCATGTTATTCTTTTGGGTGGGTTTTCTTTTTAGAGGGTTTTAGCTCCCACTTCCTCCCTGGGCACCGCAGCGTCAGAAGGAAGTCACCCCCCCCCCCCCCCCATTGGCAATCTGTGACACTTCAAATGTCCCAGATGGCTCAAACAATCACAGTGCGCAGCGCAGCTCGCAAATGCGCAATGCGTGCCTGGCTGTGAAGGCACAGCGAGCGCTTACAGTAGTGATGCCAGTGCAGCCGAAAAGGAGCCGAGTGGGGCTTCTTTCCCCCGCATCGCTGGACCCTGAGACAGTTGAGTGATTATTAAAAGTCAGCAGCTGCAGTATTTGAAGATGCTGACTTAATATTTTTATTTTAGTAGGAACTCAGCTTTAATGTTTACTTTGATTCTGCTCGTTTACGATGCAAAGAAAATTTACTTTAAAGGGGAATATGCTCTACATTTTTGTAAATCGGGTGAATTATTGATTGTGTGAAAAGATGATTAGGTATTGCAGTTATGTTTTGTCATAAGTATGTGATCACAAGTTCACCTACCTGGTAGTGCTGTAATGAAATCCCGCTGCAGCATGGGCTTCAAATAGGAGTTAATATGGCCATGCTGGTAGTGACACATCCGAGATATAAGGTGCTCAACAAACTCAACTTGATCTGATTCAGACCATTGATCAAAAAATTTTATACACAAGTCTTTTTCTTTCTCATAATTTCCATCAGAAGTGCGTTTTCTGGGTACAATCACTGATGAAGTTCCATTACTTATCTGCAAAAAAAAAAAAAAATCATGTGATGCCCATAACATTACTAATTATATTTACTTGTTTATGCACCAAAATCTTACACGTGAACAGCCTTATACCTTCTTATTCATAAGAGTGCGAGTGTGTCAAAAAAGCACCAATTAGTTTGAAACTGGATAATAGATATTAATAGTAAACATAATGGTGAGTAAATGACTGGGGGGAAAAAAAAAAAGGTAAAATTATTAAGTATCCGTTTCAGCTCTGTGTATACAAAGGAAAACATGGAATCCCAAATCCATAATGAGGAAAGCATGGACTAAAACCCAAAAATAATAATTAAAAAAAAAATATGCACTAAAAACAAACATTGACCAAATAAAAGGTGCATAAAAGCACGTGGACCACTTAGGCATGCCACATACTGTTTGCATTAAACCATTAACAGGCAGGTAAAAGTACCAAGCTGATCGATGGATAAACTTGGGTACAACCAGCCTGCCAGATTCCCTTGCGAATATCTCTAGTTGACACAGTCTCTCACACAAGGCCAACGTGCAAGCTAGACTACAGAGTTAGAAAATGCAGTTGGTAAATGGATAGAAAATCGGGTAAAAGACTATTACGAGAGTAGCGGTTAAGGATTCATACTCTGAATGGTTTAATTTTTTTAGTGGTGTGCCTCAAGGTTCAGTGTTGGGACCCTTACCTTTTTGATATCCATAAATGATATAGGGTTTGAATTTAAAAAGTACAATTTCAGTGTTTGTAGTTATGCTATGAAGTGTAATATCGTCATAGGATGGCTCCAACTTAAAAAACTGACCTCAAAGTAGATGTAAAGCCTGAAGATTTACCCTCATGCATTCTATGCATGAAGGTAAAAAACCTTCAGTATGCAGCTCCCCCCGCAGCCCCCCTATTACTTACCCGAGCTTGATTCTGTGATGTGCACACGAGCGGCTGCTGTCCTTGCTCTCTGCCGCCTCGTTGGTTTAGAGACTGCAAAGAGAGCCACTGTAGCGGGGGCCAGGGCTGAGCCCCATTCTGTGCCTTATGGACAAAGAGTGGGGTTCAAGAGTGAGCACACGTGAGTGACCAATAGGAAGTGGCTTGCTTGGGGATCACTAGGTAGGGGGGCGGTGCCCAGAGCAACATTGGAAACCTGAGAAAATATGGATCGGGGCTGCAACTGTACAAAATCCTGGCACTGAGCAGGCAAGTATAGCAGGCTTTTGTTTTGTTTTTAAGATTTTATGATTATATTAAAAAAAAAAAACCTGCTCCAGGAAAAAACACAAAACGAATGCAGAGGAAAAAACCCTGAGCCGTTTCTAAACACTACACAAGTCATAATAGAGTAGTAGAGCAGACGGGATAGCTGGAAATAGAATTATTAACTGTCTGAGGAACACCTTTCAAACTCTGACCATTCTGTGTCTGCAATATGTAGGTCAAATGATTGCCATTTTCATTGGGCGATCGAGTATCTATTGGCATCACTTGTGAGTATCTGCAGTAGCTTTTCAAGAGTTGAGGCTGGACAAGGAGCCAAACAGATTTAATTGGAATGACGGAGACAGTAGTTAACGACCCACCCATAGACAAAAGACATCTACAGGGCGGACAACCCCACTCCAGTCGCCCTGCGGTGCTTCTACCGACTCACCACTACGATCGAAGCCAGGATAGTTTTTTTATTTCAGGCTTATTTCAGGCTTCCCAGCCTAGAGGTGAGATGTGGGGTCTTATTGACCCCATGTCTCACTGTAAAGAGGACCTGTCATGCCATATTCCTATTATGATGTTTACATTCCTTTGTATTCTCTAGGGTCTTTGCATATAATATATATATATCTATAATCTATATCTATATAATTTATATAATCTAGATCTATATAATTTATATAATCTAGATCTATATAATTTATATAATCTATATAATTTAGATAATCTATATCTATATAATTTAGATAATCTATATCTATAGTTTTGGAGTTCTATGTAATTTTCTAGCAAATAAATTATGATTTTTACATGTAAGGTGCTCCCTGCATGTTGGGCCTCAGTATGTGGCCACGCTGTGTAAAAGTCTCACCATACTTGGGAGTAATAGTAGAATGTGTTTTGGGGTGTAATTTGTGGTATACATATGCTGTGTGTGAGGGAACAGACGATCAGTGACATGTCAGGGGGAAGGACAGGGAGATGCGTTTACACTGACATCTCTTCGTTCTTTAGCTCTGTGACCCGATCACGGGAGACCGGCGGACATAGAGTCCGCGGGCACGGAGCTCGCGGCAAGGTCGCGATAATGACCACACGGCTCGCAAATTAAAGGGGATGTATATATAAGCCCATTTGCGCAGCCGTGCCAATCTGTCGACGAATATCCCTGTGCGGTGGTCGGGAATCTGTTAAAGTGGATGTAAACCCAGTTCATGAAAAGCTAGCTGCAGTGTTATCTTCTCTCCAAGGCACGAAGTCCTGTGTCTTTCTGCTGCTGCATTCTTCTGTTGCTGCTATCCTCACAGGACAGATCTGAAAGTCTGTTGAGGGGGGGGGGGGGTGCGCCTTTCCTCCAATCAGCTGTCTCCCAGTGTAATCCAACACTTCAATGCTACTGCTGAATGAGGAAGTGAAAATTCTAACACTATGTGCACTTTCTAAACAGTATATCAATCTGAAGTATATATATTAGGGTAGCCCCGATACTAGAGCTGCACGATTAATCGCGGAGAGATACTCCGCGCCCACGATCTCCCCGCGGGATGACCCGCAATTTCTATGTGTTACCGCCACTCCACGTAACCAGCGTGGAACGCAAATGCCGCAGAAGCAGTACTGCCGGCAACCACTGGGTGGCGCATTGATACACACAGTTGTATTAATCTTTCTCACAGTTCTGTACAACTGTGTGTATTTACGCGCCACCCAGTGGTTGCCTGCGATACTTGTACTCGCGCAAATGCTTCCGATGCCTGACCAGATACTCCTCTATTGCAAGAGAGCGGCGGAGAGCAGTCCTCAGGCAGGTAATAAGTTCTTACTGTTCTCTGTCATGTCGCACTGTTCCCGGTGGCCCTTCCCCTCTCTTTTCTCGTATGCTTGTGACATCATCTGAGATGGACGGGAGGAGAGGAGGGGCCGCCGGGGAATAGCGCAACATGATAGATGACAGTATACAAACACACACAAAACTTATGTAGAAGGATTTGGGTGGAATTCCGCTTTAACATGCAATGTCAAACTTCAGATTCAAAAGCAACCCCGAAACAATATATATATATTTTTTTTTTAGAAGAGACCCTAGAGAATACAATGGCGGTTGTTGCAACTTCTTATCTCACACAGTATCTGCGCAGCAATTTTCTAACGCGTTTTTTTGGGGGAAAACCTGTTTTGTGCTTTTAAAAAAAACGGTAAAGTTAGCCCAATGTTTTTGCATAAAGTGAAAGATGAAGTTATGCCAAGTAAATAGATACCCAACATGTCACCCTTCAAAATTGCACATGCTCGTGGAATGGCACCAAACTTCGCTACTTATAAATTCCCATAGGCGACGCTTTCATTTTTTTTTTTTACTGGTTACATGTTTTTAGTTACAGAGGAGGTCTAGGGCCAAAATTATTGCTCTCACTTTAACGTTTGCAGCGATACCTCACATGTGTGGGACTTGTGTATGCGTTCGCTTCTGATTGCGAGCACACGGGGACAGGGGCACTTTAAAATGAACAGTACATTTTTTTTTTTTTACTTTTAGTTCGACACTTTTTTCCCAAAAAATATATATTTGATCACTTTTATTCCTATTACAAGGAATGTAAACATCCTTTGCAATAGGAATATGGCACAACAGGTCCTCTTTACAGTGAGATATAGGGTCAATAAGATCCCACATCTCACCTCTAGGCTAGGAAGCCTGAAATAAAATAAAAAGATCCTGGCTTCGATCGTAGAGGTGAGTTGGTAGGAGCACCGGAGGGGGGTGGGCGTCCCCTCTCGCCTCCCGTAAGAACGATCAAGCGGCAGAACAGCCGCTATGATCATTCTTATGGTGTAGGGAATCGCTGGCTGAAAAAGCTGATATCTGAATGTAGCGCCAAATCGATTATTCGACAACTAATCGATTAAACAACAACTAATCTATTAGATTCATAATCGATTACAATTTTAATAATCAATTAATCAGCCAGTAACATAAAGGGGTTAAAAATACAAAAATTAGCCCTTTATAGTACAAAAAGATCAAATAATCACTACGGTTAAAATTAATATAAAAAATCTTTGTACATTCGTTGTAGAGCTGCACGATTCTGGCCAAAATGAGAATCACTATTTTTTTGCTTAGAATGAAGATCACGATTCTCTCATGATTCTCACGGCGTAAAATCTTTTACATTTATACAAAAAAAAATAAAAAATAGGCCAACTTTACTGGCTAGATTTTTTTATTTTTTTATTTATTAAAGTACATTTTTCAAAAACCAATGCATTTAAAAAAAGACTGCTGCGAAAATACAGTGCAACATAAAATATTGCAACAACCGCCATTTTATTCTCTAGGGTCTTTACTAAAAAGTTATATAATCTTTGGGGGTTCTAAGTAATTTTCTAGCAAAAAAAATAATGATTTTAACTTGAAGAGCTGTCAGAAAAAAGGTTTGGTGTTTAAGTGGTTAAAAATTCCTAATTTACATACAGAAGAAGTTTATTCCTTTGAAGAGATACAATGTTTACAAAACTTGACAGGCTGCCCAGACCTGGCAGATTGCCCAGACTGACTTTTGGCTGGGAGCAGACAGGAAATTCTTTGCATACCAAAGTGCAGAGAGAAAATTATTTTCATGTAAAAAACTGTGAAACCCTGTATCAAGAATCGCAACGGAAAAAGATCGCGATAACGATTCTTGACGATTAATCGTGCAGCTCCAATTTGTTGAATGAAAGAATGTTTAAAATTTTCTCTTGCTTTTATCCCTTTCTCCTCACTGAAATCAAAAGCACCAGATCCCTGATTCAGAGTATGTCAGTTTCCTCCACATCAAACAGTTCGACACACTTCCAGACTTCGAACACCCAACCACACAACCTTTTTGAGAATCTATGCCTCAAATCTCCCAGAAAACGAGGCTTCATATCAGCAGTGGCGGCTGGTGAAGTTTTAGGATGGGGGGCGCCAGACCCGCCCCTCCTTTTTGACCCCTCCCACTTATAAGCCCCACCCCTTATAGCATCCACCCACTTCGTCCCTTGTATTCCACCCATAGTGTCAGGAGTATACATCCCAGAATCACAGCAGAGTATAGCATATAGCATTTCTCACAAAGCTGGTATATAAACATTTCTCACATAGCTGGTATATAAACATTTCTCACAACGCCTGGTATATAGCATTTCTCACAAAGCTGGTATATAAACATTTCTCACAACGCCTGGTATATAGCATTTCTCACAAAGCTGGTATATAAACATTTCTCACAACGCCTGGTATATAGCATTTCTCACAAAGCTGGTATATAAACATTTCTCACAACGCCTGGTATATAGCATTTCTCACAAAGCTGGTATATAAACATTTCTCACAACGCCTGGTATATAGCATTTCTCACAAAGCTGGTATATAAACATTTCTCACAACGCCTTGTATATAGCATTTCTCACAAAGCTGGTATATAAACATTTCTCACGACGCCTGGTATATAGCATTTCTCACAACGCCTGGTATATAGACATTTCTCACAATGCCTCTTCTCATTTGTGCCCACCAGTGCCGTCTCATATACAGCTATATATACCCCGACTTCCTTCCTCCATCACTGACTGCAGATATACATCATTTGTCCTGTATACAGCTATATATACAGTAACAGGACAAATTATGTATATATGCAGTCAATGATGATGAAGCAAGGTCTCTATATACAGGAATTAAGGTGTGGGTATATAGCTATATACACTACTACACAGATAATATACACACACATTGTGAGTACATCTGTCCTGGGTAGTGTATAGCTATATACACCTACCTTCTTCCTTCCTGCATACTGGACAGATGTTCTCACAATGTGTGTATACAGTGTATAAAGCTAGATTATATATACACACACACACACACACACACACACACACACACGACATCCAGGCACAAAGGGGGTCTCTTAATCCACATGACAGGGGCTCCCCCATTGTGAGTACACTGTTCCTGCTTAGGACATACAGGGACCCCCAATAAATGAAGTAAAGCTCCCAACACATACATACAAGGTCTGCTACCCCCCCCATGTTCCATCACACATGCTGCATTGCTTCACGGGCTCTGCACTCATGTTCCCCATTGATGGTAAACAGGGATCAGTGTACACAACTGTGACAAGGAGGGGCCACTTTCTCTTACCCCTCTTGCTCCAGCAGACATGTTATTCTCCAGGCTGCACATTGTACTCCCTATCACAGCCTGGACTTCAGGTGGAGACAGGTGCAGAGCTGAGTGACAGGGCAGTAGACCTATCAGCTTTCAGCTGCATTTGGGTAAAACAGCAGCCAGACCTATGGGAACTATGCAAATAGCAGTGTGGGAGAGACACATCGCTGTTCTCACTGACATGAGGGAGATGAATAAAACAAGTCAGTCACACATGCAGCCCTATTTGCCAGCAGGGCTGTAAACTTATGCCGACCCTGCCCTGAGTTCTCTCACTTCTGGTTCAGGTTGTGCTGGTGCTGCCTCCTCCTCCTCCCCAGGCTGTCTCTGGCTCTCTCTCTGCACAGGACTGGCCTACTTACTCCATCCATCCCCCCTTTCCTCCGAGGAGCCTCTCATGTGCCCCCCCCCCACTGAATGGTCATTCAGTCCACCCCTCGTTCCAGCACACACACACACACACACACACACACACACCCCTTACCTTAGTTTTCCAGAGTGACGTGTGCAGCCTATTTGCTGAAGGTGCTGTGAACTCATGCCGAGTGCCGACCCCTGCCCTGAGTTCTCTCATTGCTGGTTCAGGAAGTGCTGCAGGTGCAGCCGCCTCCTCCTCACAGGCTGTCTCTGGCTCCATCTCTCTCTCTCTCTCTCTCTCCTGCAGTCTGCCCAGGACCAGCCCTCTTACTCCATCTATCCCCCTGTCCTCAGGCTTCGAGGAGCCTCTCATGTGGCCCCCCACTGAATAGTCACTCAGTCCGCCCCAGTGTGCCAGCACTTACCTTCAATGACGCCGCTCCTCTGAATTCACTGCACGTACATGACTCCACCCCCCACAGTGACGAAAAAAGCACCACCCACTGTCCACTCCTCCGGTCCCCACCGCGCCAATCCATAGCCAGCTACTGTAGCCACAGACAAATGACAGTAGGGTGGGAGTGTTTGCGGGCGCATTGTGTGCACCCCGAACACACCCTAAACATGGGAAAATCAGCTTCCCAGCCTGCAATCACCTGATTGCAGACTGGGAAGCTTCTCATAGACTGCCGCATGTCCGGCGCCTGGTCCCTCTTAAAGTGATTTTTTTTTTTTTTACAGATTGTGGGGCTGCGCCTGAGCGCCCCCTATGGACGGGCCGCCACTGCATATCAGACCTTTACTCTACCTTAATAACAACACAGATGCAAATAAACTATCATATATGTTAAAATGGGAACAAGAAGAAAACTTTACATACTCTACAATGAACTGGGACAATTGTATAAACAACCTACACAAGTGCACCAAGTCCATTTCTATTAAAGAAACTGCCCTGAAACTATTAACAAGATGGTATTATACTCCAATTAAACTCCACGCAATTTTTCCATTGTCTTCCCCTTCTTGTTTCAGAGACTGTAACGCCTTGGGCTCGTTCCCCCATATCTTCTGGTATTGTGACACGGTCAAGGGCATTTGGTTACAAGTGGGGGAATTTGCCTCCAATATCTGACAGTTCCATTACCCTAACACTACATAACTGCCTCCTTTTTTCCCCAATCACAGGTCTATCCTCATGCCATCTGAGATTGATTCACACAATCTGTGTCGCAATACACTGGCTAATAGCTTTCCACTGGAAATCATCTACGATTCCCTTAGCCCCACTCAAATCCAGAATCAATGATATGCTTAATGAAAAAAATCTTCCGGAGCTGTGGTGGCTCAACGTGATTGGCACTGCGTTGACAAGCCATTCACCTCTGCAGCCAAGGGTTCGGATCCCGGTCTCGGCTACATGTGAATTGAGTTTGGTGGTCTCAGCCCGGCTCCCGGTGGGTGTGCTATGCAGGGTACGCCTGTGCTTAGTACGCCCACCCCCCCCCCAAAAAACCACCACACTTGCACGCACACGAAATTGGTTTAAAACACACGCACTTTGGCCATGCGGTCTCTTAAAATAAAGAGAGGCGAAGGACCTACGGGGCTGGCTGGGTGGGCTAGGCCCCCTCACTCCCTCATAGGGGGAGTCCCTCTGCCCCATTGGGGTCCCGTTGGGCCCCAGTTGGGCTCCCAAGAGGAGCAGGTAGGGCGGGGTGAGTGGGAGGCCCCCCTTCACACCCGCCATTGCCACCAGGGGCATGGAGAAGGATGGCGAATGCCTCCGGGGGGAGGGTCTGCCTACTCCCAACTCCTGCAGTCCGGCTCCTCTCTCTCGAGTTCACGCACAAAAAATACACTTTAAAAAAAAAAAAAAAAAAAAAAAAAAAAAAAAATCTTCCATACCCTACAAAACACCTCTTACATTTATAACAAATGGTCCCCTTGGTTCAAGCATTCCCCCTTGTTCTTTAACCACTTGCTTACTGGGCACATTTACCCCCCTCCTGCCCAGGTGAAATTTCAGCTTCCGGCACTGCGTCGCTTTAACTGACAATTGCGCGGTCGTGCGACGTGGCTTCCAAACAAAATTGACGTCCTTTTTTCCCCGACAAGTAGAGCTTTCTTTTGGTGGTATTTGATCGCCTGTGCGGTTTTTATTTTTTGCGCTATAAACAAAAAAGAGCGAAAATTTTGAAAAAAAATACAATATTTTTTACTTGTTGCTATAAATAAATATCCAAATTTAAAAAAAAAAATCTCAGTTTAGGGCGATACGTATTCTTCTACATATTTTTGGTTAAAAAAAATAAAAAATAAAAAAAAAATCGCAATAAGCGACTGGTTTGCGCAAAAGTTATAGCGCTTACAAAATAGGGGACAGATTTTTATTTTATTTTTTATTAGAAATGGCGGCGATCTGCGTTTTTTATTGGTACTGCGACACATCGGACACTTTTGACGCCATTCACATTTATACTGCGATCAGTGCTATAAATATGCACTAATTACTGTATACATGTGACTGGCATTGAAGGGGTTAACACTAGGGGGTGAGGAAGGGGTTAAATGTATCCTAGGTGTGTTCTAACTGTGGGGGAGGGGGGGGTGACCGATCTGTGTCCCTATGTACAAGGAACACAGATGGGTCTCCTCCTCCCTAGAGACAGGACGCTGTCTCTGTGTAAAAATGGCAATGAGAGATGATCTGTGAGATCATCTCTCATTCGCCGCACAGATTGCATCGCAAACGGCCACTCTGATTGGCCGTTCGCCACGATCTGTGATTGGCTGTGTCCAAGGAACACGGCCAACACAGGGCTTCCCCGCAGCGCGCTCTAGACGGCATGTTGGATATTCAGACCCGCGCTGTAGCTGTCATTCGGCTATACCGCGGGTCTGAAGTGGTTAACCCAGTTTAGTTTCCTCTCGCTGGTCATATTCTAGGTGATACTGTTTGAACTCTGCCTTTGTCACCGTTACTACAGCCTTTATCTTCTCTGCTAATAGGAATAACTATTTGCACCTTTAAAATGATATGCTGATGTGTATATTTGTACTGAATCTTTATATGCCTGAACCTTTATATTTTCTATATGTCTTAATCATATTGATTTGTACCATCATTTATTTAATAAAAGTTTGTAAACAAAAATTTTCTCTTGCTTTTACCTTCGGTTTGAAAATGAATGTGATTTCTGAACGAAAACCACATAGATGGTCTGAAAATTCCTTTCACCAAGAAGTTTTTTATTTCTAAATTTTCCCATCACTGTGGTTAAGAATGTCGATTTGACCCCACTAACGATTAGAAAATCGAATGAACGTTTTTAAAATTAATTGTTTTTGAAGGAAGGCACTGTTGTATGGCCAGCGTATAATAGATTATGGTTCTGTTTGAAAATTTGCAAAACAGTCTAACTTTTTTTTCCTTTTAACTAAAAAAACCTTAGTTAGACTTACCGGTAACGGTATTTCTACGAGTCTTTCAGGACAGCACTTGGACAGCACTTGGAGAGAGCGCAGCTCCACCCACTTTCCCAGGAAACACTGCAGTCACTTTAAATTCCGCCCACTTCCACCATGACCTCAGTTGTTAACGAGTACCTCCGGACATGCTGGAATTAGATAAGCAAAACATAGCAACTATACACGTTAGTATTTATATATCGTCCTTTACAAAACAAAGGGAGGGTTATCGGTGCTGTCCTGAAAGACTCGTAGAAATACCGTTACCGGTAAGTCTAACTAAGGTTTTCTCACCTCGTCTTTCAGGACAGCACTTGGAGATAACCGAGTACTTACTCTAGGGTGGGACCACCGCTTGCAGGACCTTCCTGCCAAACGATTGCTCCGCTGCTGAGAGCAAATCCATTCTGTAGTGGCGAGTGAATGTGGAAAAACTCGTCCACGTGGCTGCCTTGCAGATATGTTCTGGTGAAGCCCCAGCTCGTTCCGCCCAGGATGTTGCCACTGCCCTTGTTGAATGAGCCACCACTCCAGTGGGAGGTTCCATATCCATAGCCTTGTAAGCTTCATGAATAGCCATACGAAGCCACCTGGCCAAGGTGCTCTAAGAGGCTCTATAGCCCTTCCGAGACCCCGAGAACAGCACAAAAAGAGAATTGTCCTTTCTGAATTCGCTAGAGATCTCCAGATAATGTACTAAACATCTTCTAACATCTAGGGCAGGGGTGTCAAACTGGCGGCCCTCCAGCTGTTGCAAAACTACAAGTCCCATGAGGCATTGCAAGGCTAACAGTTACAAGCATGACTCCCACAGGCAAAGGCATGATGGGACTTGTAGTTTCGGAACAGCTGGAGGGCCGCCAGTTTGACACCCCTGATCTAGGGTATGAAAATCCTTTTCTTTCGGACCCGATGGAACTGGACAGAATGTAGGTAGAACTATCTCCTGTGTTCTATGAAATGCTGATGCTACTTTTGGTAAAAAGCCCGGATCTGTCCTTAATACAACCCTATCTGGAAAGATACTCAAAAACGGTTCAGTAATAGATAGTGCTTGGAGTTCACTGACTCTCCTAGCAGAAGTGATTGCTACTAGCAACACCAGCTTCAACGTCCAAAACTTAAGTGAGGCTTCTACTGGAGGTTCGAAGGGTCTTTTTGTCAGACCTCTCAGAACAACCGATAAATCCCATTTGGGAAAAAACTTAAAAAGGTACCGGCCTAGCCCTGGCTAAAGCCCTAAAAAACCTAATTATATAAGGATCCAGAGATAACCTCTTCTCTAGAAAAACAGAAAGTGCAGCAACCTGAGATTTTAGGGTGCTGGCTGCCAGACCCTTGTCCATCCCATCCTGCAAAAATTCCAGGACTGAAAAATTATTTAAAGGAAGACTACCCTTGGACTCACACCAAGAATTAAAAACTTTCCAGGTTTTAAAGTAAATGGCCCTGGTAACTTGTTTTCTACTACTAAGTAAAGTGTTAACTAAACGCTTGGATAACCCTTTACCTCTTAGGATTTGTTCCTCAGTAGCCAACCCGCAAGCTTCAGGTGATGTGCGTCTGGATGAATAAGGGGACCCTGGAACAGTAAGTCCCTCCTGACTGGTAGTAGCCAGTGAGCCTCTATCGCTAGGTCCAACAGGCCCGAAAACCAGGGCCTCTTGGGCCAAAATGGGGCTACTAAGATTAGCGTTGTTCTTTCCTCCCGCAGTTTCTTGAGAACCAATGGTATCATCTGAACCGGGGGAAAGGCGTAACACAAACGGAAGGACCAACGCTGAGCTAGCGCATCTAGTCCTTCCGCTTGGTCCAACCTGTTGAGGGAGAAAAACCGCGGGACCTTTGCACCGCCTTCGTCACGAGACCCGGAAATGCACCGCCAAGGCCGCCTCCCCTCCTGCGCTCCAGCAGCTGGAACCGGAAGCTGCCGCGCGCCGCCGAAAGCTCTTCCCCCCCGGAAATGACGTCGCGAGCCACCCGGAACGGAACTTCGTGAACCCGGAAGAGGCACCTGACCTCTTCCATCAGCCCACGCTGTCCGTCTATGGGAGAAAAAAAAAAACCTCCAGCGGCCTCTGCCCTCGCTGGACTCGAGGAGGGGAAAGCACCGAAGCACCCCCCACCCGTCAGGGGGGGTGCTGGGTCTGCCTGTAAGTACCAATAACCGCCGCCGGTATGCCCCAGCCACCTCCACCTGGAGAGAGTACAGCACACCCCTGGTTCCCTGCAGCGCTTCCACCATGGCCGGAGGAAACACAACAACTGAGGTCATGGTGGAAGTGGGCGGAATTTAAAGTGACTGCAGTGTTTCCTGGGAAAGTGGGTGGAGCTGCGCTCTCTCCAAGTGCTGTCCAAGTGCTGTCCTGAAAGACGAGGTGAGAAAATGTGATCTGAATCTATTTACCAGTTTCACCCTCAAATGGTATATACAGTATATTTCTCTTTTGTCTGTTATGCTCAGAGTGGATTCGAGATTTTGCTCCCTAACCATATAGTTGTTTTTTTTTACCACTTTATAGAGATATTTAAGAATAAATTGTCTTTTTTTAAACTTTACATATTAACTAAAATTATACACCACCAATTGATCAATAATTCGAAACATTAATCGGCCAACTAATCGATTATGAAAATCGTTAGTTGCAGCTTTATTTGAATGATGCCTGTAGCTGCAGGCATCATTCAGATATCCCCTAACAAGGTCAAGGAAGTCATATGATGACCAGCGGGTGGGAAGTGGTTAAAACGCATTTTTTTTTAACACAAAGTTAGGGCTATGGCAGAGTATTGTATGCCAGAGTATGGTATGGCAAAGTATGGGCAGGGTATTGTATGGCAGAGTATGGGCAGGGATGGCTGTCTCCGTGACTTCAATTGTCACAGAGCAGGGCTGCTGCCATCTGCTTTTTCCTCTCTCGCAATGTACCGATTGGTACACAGAGGTGACAGGAAACCAGTGTCATCACATGACGCCGGTTTGTTTACAAGTGATCGCTTTGTCAGCGCGAGCACGTCCATAGATGTCCTCCCAGAATAACTTGACCGCGCTGTAGCTGTCTTTCGGCTATGGCGCGGTCGTCATGTGGTTAAAAAGAGGTATAAGAGAAGACAAATTCCCCTGTGCAATCATAGGCAAGAACTCACCTGGAGTTCAATTTTAGGCACCAGTTCAAAGAAAGAATAACGGAACAGGAGAAAGTGCAGAGAAGGCAACCAAACTGGTAAAGAGGCATGTAGGTGCTCAGCTAATAGGAAAGATTAGTTGAAGTGAATTTAGTCTCTTGAGCAGGGGCAATTAAAGGGGGGAGGGGAGGGAGCCGTGATCATGTTTAAATACACTAAGTTCGCTATATGGACTATCTGTGTAACGTTATACACTTTCAGATCATTACATAAGACAAGGGGGCATGTTTTACATGTGGGGTTAAACAGATTTAACCTCCAACATACAGAATGGCTTCTTCACAGTAAGAGCTGTGAAAATGTGGAGGACTCCTTCAAGAACCAATTCTGACCAGCCCAAAAAAAATGGGATGCATTTCTAAATGCTCAAATAACAAATTATAAAAAAAAAATAGGATTTTTGTACTCGCCGTAAAATACTTCTCTGTAGTTCATGGTCCGTCCATGAACTACAGAGAAGTATTTTACGGCGAGTACAAAAATCCTATTTTTTTTTTATAATTTGTTATTTGAGCATTTAGAAATGCATCTCATTAGAATCACTTGACAATAGGGCATTTCCCTTTTATCAGGAGAGGTCTAGGCAGAAACATTGTTAAAATGTTAATACAACCTCAAACTGCAGTACCGCCCAGGAGGCAGTCCCTCTAGGTACAACCCCTCTCTCTGCAAACAGCAGCTTCAGTTCTTTAAAAAGCAGTACAAACATAAAAAGGAGGGGTGAGTGCTGTGTCCGTCCATGAACTACAGAGAAAGGGATTTTACGGCGCGTACAAAAATCCTATTTTCTTTTGTGTTCCGACGGACACAGATTATCTTGACAATAGGGACGTCCCCAAGCAGTGTCAGAAAAACGAGGGGTGGGAACAGCAAACAAAACCAAACTTCATCTCAAACATAACCAGAGCTCCTCTACAGAGGAGATCAACACTAGATGGCCGCCTGCAAAAACTTCCAGCCGAAGCAAACATCCGAAGATGCACTCACATGAACCTTGTAGAATTTTGTGAAAGTGTGAACGGACGACCAAGTCACCGCCTTACACATATACATACTTACATATATCAAATGGGTAGACTGCGCCGTGACCGTAACAGGAGGAGCCCATCCACGTATGGCATAGGCCTGAATTACGACCCGTCTAATCCACCTAGAGATGGTGGTTGACGAGACTGCCATAGCCTTCTTAGGACCAGCCACCAACACAAACAGCGGGTCAGACTTCCAGAACGAAGCAGTAGCAGACAGATACACCCGCAGAGCACAGACCACGTCCAAGGAATGTAAAGCAATCTTTTGGATGCGACGGTTGAGGGCACAAGGACGGAAGTATGATGTCCTCATTGAGATGAAAAGCCAGAATGACCTTAGGAAGAAAAAGCAGCAGCAGGCGTAGCACCGCCTTATCCTTGTGGAGTACCAGATAAGGAGCCTTGCAAGACAAGGCCACCAACTCAGGAACCAATCTGACTGATGTAACAGCACCAAAAAGCCCACCTTCTGAGAAAGTCAATAGAGGAATCTCCCTAATGTTTTCAAACAGCGGTTTCTGATGCACCGAGAGGACCAGATTCAAGTCCCACGGAGGCAGAGGTGGACGCACCAGAGGAGCCACATGTCAAACCCCCTGTACAAATGTACACCAGTAGGATTGTCCCGATACCGATACCAGTATCGGTACCGATTCCGAGTACTTGTACTCCCGCAAATACCCCCGATACCCAAATAGAATAATCTTCCCCCCCCCCCCCCGCCGCTGTATGTGCAAAGCCGACCCCCCCGCCACCGTTAATACAAAGCCGCGAACATTACACGCACCTTTAGTTTGAATAGCTGTTTACCGCGCGCCCTGTGTAAAGGACACTCCCCCTTGCTCGGGATTGGACAAATCCCGAGCAAGAGGGAGTGTCCTTTACACAGGGCGCGCGGTAAACAGCTATGGAAAAACTAAAGGTGCGTGTAATGTTGGCGGCGGCGGCTTTGTATTAACGGCGGCATCATCATCAGGTAGGGGGATTAATGCTATTAAGACAGTCCTGGATCTAGCCGTGCCAGATGGGGGTCTCCTTGCCCGGTCCTACCCCCCCCCCCTCCGCCGTTCGAAATATGTAGGCTTCCTGTAGACAGGTTATTCCAATTAAACAACCGTGAAACAAAACTTTAAACGTTCATATACACTTCTGTTACCCCGTGTATTTGGGAGTCATTTGAAGGATAGGATACGTAAAGAGAGAAAGAGTAGAGAGAGATAGGGATTGAGATTTGCCTAACATTAGGTTGTGGGGGAGCTCTTTCATTTCTAAGCCCACTTGATACTTATTGCGTTCTACTGCCAACATCTCCACATGTAACCCATGCCGTGTGGGGGGGGACATGCATGGCTGCATCTGTGGGGGGGGACATGCATGGCTGCATCTGTGGGGGGGGCATGCATGGCTGCATCTGTGGGGGGGGGCATGCATGGCTGCATCTGTGGGGGGGGGCCATGCATGGCTGCATCTGTGGGGGGGGGGGACATGCATGGCTGCATCTGTGGGGGGGGGACATGCATGGCTGCATCTGTGGGGGGGGACATGCATGGCTGCATCTGTGGGGGGGGACATGCATGGCTGCATCTGTGGGGGGGACATGCATGGCTGCATCTGTGGGGGGGGGACACGCATGGCTGCATCTGTGGGGGGGGGGACATGCATGGCTGCATCTGTGGGGGGGGCCATGCATGGCTGCATCTGTGGGGGGGGACATGCATGGCTGCATCTGTGGGGGGGGGACATGCATGGCTGCATCTGTGGGGGGGGGACATGCATGGCTGCATCTGTGGGGGGGGGACATGCATGGCTGCATCTGTGGGGGGGGACATGCATGGCTGCATCTGTGGGGGGGGGACATGCATGGCTGCATCTGTGGTGGGGGAGGGCATGCATGGCTGCATCTGTGGGGGAGGGCATGCATGGCTGCATCTGTGGGGGAGGGCATGCATGGCTGCATCTGTGGGGGAGGGCATGCATGGCTGCATCTGTGGGGGAGGGCATGCATGGCTGCATCTGTGGGGGAGGGCATGCATGGCTGCATCTGTGGGGGAGGGCATGCATGGCTGCATCTGTGGGGGAGGGCATGCATGGCTGCATCTGTGGGGGAGGGCATGCATGGCTGCATCTGTGGGGGAGGGCATGCATGGCTGCATCTGTGGGGGAGGGCATGCATGGCTGCATCTGTGGGGGAGGGCATGCATGGCTGCATCTGTGGGGGAGGGCATGCATGGCTGCATCTGTGGGGGAGGGCATGCATGGCTGCATCTGTGGGGGAGGGCATGCATGGCTGCATCTGTGGGGGAGGGCATGCATGGCTGCATCTGTGGGGGGGACATGCATGGCTGCATCTGTGGGGGAGATGCATGGAGGGACATGGCTGCATATGTGGGGGACATGGCTGCCTTTGGGGACACATTTAAAAAAAGTATCGGTATTCGGTATCGGCGACTACTTGAAAAAAAAAAGTATCGGTACTTTTACTCGGTCCTAAAAAAGTGGTATCGGGACAACCCTACTCACCAGTAAGTGTGCCGCCAAGGGTCGTTGAATAGAAAAAGACGGCCAAGGCAGTAATCTGCCTCTTAATCATACTCGAGGCAAGTTTTTGGTCCACACCACGCTGTAAAAACAGCAGAATCCTGGAGGAGTATACGTGTACGCCACTTCAGCCCCTCGCACAGAGATGTAGGCCTTCCAAGTACGATGATAAATCTTCCTAGAGGAAGACTTCCGTTATCTCAGCATGGTAGCAATAACCGCATCTAACAGGCCACGGTCCCTCAGCACCTAGCTTACAATAGCCACGCCGTTAAAGCCAGTGACTGCAAAGCAGAATGGGACCTTGCAACAGAAGGTCCTCCCAGCGGTAGACGCCACGGAACATCCGCCACCAGCCGCACTAGATCGGCATACTAGGGACGGCGAGGTCAATCTGGACCAATACAAATCATCAAGATTCCCTAGGTGTGCACCCTGCGAAGCAGACGAGGAAGATGTTTCAGTGGGGGGAAAGGCGTAGATCAGCCGATAACGTCCTCACTGAACCACCAACGCGCCCGTCGCGGCAGGCCAGGGGTCTCTCAACATGGCCACAAACCTCAACACCTTTCGATTGAGTTGTGAAGCCAGAAGGTCCACGTCTGGCGTGCCCCACCTGTTACACCCGGATGTGTTGCAAACGATTTGCAACAACTAATCTCCTTGGTTCAGCATCTGGCGGCTTAGATAGTCCGCCTGCCAGTTTTCCACGCCCGGAATGTACACAGCCGAAAGAGCCAGCACGCTCCGCATAATGAGCGACGTCCGAGGCTGCCACAAGGCTTTCTTAGAAGCCTGGTCCGCGGACCAACATTTTATCCAAATCTGGCGACGCAGTACGACTGCAGAGACAGAGGCCCTGGACAGCAACAGAATCGTATCCAAAACGGACTCTCACACAAACTTGAGGCCCTGTACCATTTGGTCGGCCAGTTTTACACAGGTAGAGAAAGCCTGGTGTTTTTTTAACCCGTGGTGCAACATCTTAGCCCACTCCGTAAGTGTCTGAGCCACCAGGGCTCCAGCGACAGCCGGACGCACTGCTGACCCAACTACCATGAACAGGGAGCGGCCACTGCCTCAGCTCTCCTGTCCGCCGGGTCCTTGAACGCAGGTGCGCCATCCACCGGAAGCGCGGTAATCTTGTTTCATCTGGACACCGTAGGGTCAACAATCGGAGAAGTAAATTTTTTCAGGAAATCTTCCTCAAAAGGATAACGCACCGCAATACACTTAGGGACCCAAAGGGTGCTCTGCAGGCATTCCGATTCCTTGTACAAAAGCTTATCCAAGTAAGGCACACAAGGAAACACCCTTTCAGTGCAGACAGGCTTGCAGAACCCAAAAGGGACCGACACCTCTGCAGATGCACCTGACAAATCCTCCAATTTAAGAATATCTCGCACCGCAGTGGTAAGTGCTCCAACCAGTGACCTATCGTGCACTGACCCAGACACAATCACCCTCACTGTCCGAAGGTGCGTGGTCCAAAGCCTCGGAAACCACAGAACCTGGGCCTGCAGCAGGGCCTGAATCCGAGTCCGGTATATCCCTGAAAGATGGCAGGGGAAGGGGGTGCTTTTTACCCCCCTTATTTCCCGCACACCGCAGCCACCCTGGCAAAAAAGGCCTCCAGGACCGCCTCCACAGAAACCGCAGGTGCAGGAGCACCAGTTGCACCAGTTGCTATCACAGGTATGTCAGGGGAAGAAGCATATTGACCCACACGTCTGACCCCTTAGGGACGCAACACCAGGCACAAGGTCCACCCTCCTAGCTGCTTCCCTGCTCAGAGAAAGCCAACGCCGCCACAAGATGACAATAGCCACAGGAAAATTGCCCCAGAGCAGTCGCCCTGCAGGAAAGCGTGCGGACACTGGGAAAATGGCTTCCTCTGTGTAAAATGGCACAAGGCGGGTGGACCACAAGAAAATGACCACCGGTCCTCACATAGAGGAAAAAAGGGTGCTCGGCTACAAGAAAATTTCCGCCGTAGTGCAGCATAAAAGGCCAAGGGAAAATGGCCACCGATGCAGCCAAAAAAAAAAAAAAGAATGGCAACCAACAAGCAAGGAGCAAGGTGGCAGGATCAGAGAGGCAGACAGCGAACTCTCCGGGAACCGCCGACAAGTACAGCACCCCAGGACGGCGGACCCAGTGCGCGGAGCACCCCTCAGGTGAAAAAAAAATACCCCAGGTAGCAGCAGGCCCCGCCAGAAGCATGAGAAGGAGGGATGGGAGGGAGAGAAAAAGTGAAGGGTGGCAGAGACCCCCGATCGACCTCCCAGGGAATGTTCAGGCATCCCACCCCACTGAGGCAGGGGGGAGAAGGTACTAACCGATTCTGCGAGGCTTGCTGGAAGCAACCCAAAACAGACCCACCACCCGAGCAGTACGGAGGTAGCCGTCGGCCCCGGCACAGAGACAGTAATTAGTCCGCTCATATGTGTGCCCAGGAGCGCTGATAGCAGATCTCAGGATTGTAGCAGAGAACTTAAAAAAGCTTACAAAAGCATAAAATAAAAAAACTCCAAGACCAAGAGCCCATAGGGAGCCAGGTTCAACTCCTATGCTAGGCAGAAAAAAAACTGAATCTGCTGTGTGCAGGGAGAGGGGATGTACCTAGAGGGACGACCTCCTGTGCGGTAATGTACAGTTTAAGGTTGTATTAACACCAACAATGTTTTTGCCTAGTCCTCTCCTGATAGAAGGGAAATACCTTATTGTCAAGATAATCTGCGGTGTCCATCCATGAACACAAGAGAAATGGATGTTATTTTTGCAAATAAAACCACCGGAGCCCCCGTGACTGGACAGACCAGGGTGCCAGCGGCGGATTGAGGTGGTTTTCCTCCTTTATTAGTGGAGTAGATAGTAGCAGAGGCCCAGATCCCATAGCCCCATGGGGCAGACATCTTTCTACACCCAGCCTCAGTAATACAAGGGTCTCCCTTACCCCTCTGCAGATGATTAGCTCCCTGCATTATAATTTTAGTGACCTACCCTAAAATACTACCTCCAGAGGTCATCAGAAGAGCCTTTCTGCTGCAGACAGAGCAGTTCGTAGCATTAATCTAGAGAGGGGCGGCCATATTGCTACACCACAACAGTTTCTATTGGTCCTACCTGACTCCTCTGTGCCTGATCCTAGCTTCATTGGGAGGCCACAACTTTCTAACCAGTTAGACACCGCGCTTTGGTGTGGCGGCATGGATGCCTCTTATCCTGCGGAGGAGTGGACAAGATGAGCCAAAGTCACACTTCTAGTTATAAGGGGCTGCATGCGGGGCGAGATGTAGATCAGCAGCAGTATGTAGGAGCTCCATCGGATTAGCGAAGATTTAAAGCACACTGCAGCGGGGGGGGAACACAGCCAATCACCATTTACATCTCCACCCCTGCAAGTAAATCCACTGCATGCCGCCGGGCAAGAAGGCGCACCGCCGCTATTCACAACATTCTTTAACCACATATCCTCTGCGCAACAAGGAGCAGAAAAAAATGGCTCAAATAGGTGCTGGCTCTCCACAGACTGTAATCTGCTACAACAGCAGGCATCCCTTTATAGGAGATTGATTCCACACAAAACAGGGAGAACTCCACTCAGATTGCAAAAGCTGATTGAGACGCCAGCTTAACCAAGATTTATGATAAACTTGCAGATAAAATTCAATATGAGCTCCAAAAAACAAGCACACACACAAAGAAATAGCAACCCTCGGGGGTCGCACACGTTCTAGAAACTAAACATGATTAGCCATCACCGGCACATAATGACTTTAGAAAACACTAAACTTCTAGCTGAAAAACACTGATATTTGCAATCGCAACTGGAAGATTTAGAGAATCGAAACCGCAGGAACAACCTAAGGATTCACAATATCCCAGAATTTGTTTCTAACTTAATGCCTGCTGTATCCAAGTTGTTCCACAATCTCCTCCGAGTCACCACCTTCTGCATTTTCTTGTGACAGAATCCATAGGGCCTTGTGTCCTAAACCACCACCAGACAAGCCCCCACAGGACATCATTCTATGCATGAAAGATTTCATCACAAAAGAAAGCATATGAGAGCATCCAGAAACATGCACAACATCGAAATGGATGGCACAAAAATCCAAATATTTCCTGACATCTCCCAGTTAACCCTAGAAAGACACAAAAAAAGGATTTTTAATAAACAGCTTACCTGTAAAATCCTTTTCTTGAAGTACATCACGGGACACAGAGCGCATAGCCATTACACTTGGGTTATATGGGTACCTTCAGGTGTGGACACTGGTGTAATCAATTTCACAGGAAGTTTCCTCCCTATATAACCCCCTCCCACTGGGAGTGCTTCAGTTTTGTAGCAAGCAATTCCTCCGAGGTTACACAATGTTCCCCAAAAGAGGGGTGGGAGCTCTGTGTCCCGTGATGTAGTTCAAGAAAAGGATTTTACAGGTAAGCTGTTTATTAAAAATCCTTTTTTCTTTATCGTACATCACGGGACGCAGAGCGCATAGCCATTACACTTGGGATGTCCTAAAGCAATGCTCTATGAAGGGAGGGAGACCGTAAGGCCAAGAATAGCCAAACAAAAAATTATCAGGAAGTAAAGTAACTCCACCAACAGAAAAAAGGGGGCGTGACCCGGACCAGAGGATTCTATACTGCTGCCCGTAGGACCGCCTGCCCAAATGCTGCGTCCGTACCCCTTGCAACGTCCAACTTATAAAATTTAGTAAACGTATGTACGGAAGACCAGGTTGCCGCCTTGCAAACCTGTGCCATAGAGATCTGATGGTGTGCCGCCCAGGAGGCACTCATGGCCCTCGTAGAATGGGCTTTAACTGATAAGGGAGGTGGAACGCGCTTCAGACCATAGGCCTGAAAAATCAGCTGCTTAATCCACCTAGCCAAGGAAGACTTGGCAGCCGGCTGACCCTTCTTGGGGCCATCCGGAAGAACAAAAAGCACATCTGTTTTCCGAATCTTCTCTGTAGCCTTAAGATAGACCCTCATGGCTCGAACCACGTCCAAAGTATGAAGCAGTCTTTCCTCTCTGGACTGGGGAGTAGGAAAGAAGGATGGTAGGACTAGGTCCTGATTCAAGTGAAAACTGGATATGACCTTAGGAAGGAAAGAAGGTTGAGGCCGCAGAACCACTCTGTCCTTATGCAGAATAAGGTATGGCTCCCTGCATGACAAGGCTGCCAGCCACAAGAGGGATTTCTGTCAGAGGTTCAAACGGCTGCCTTTGTAAAGCTGACAAGACCAGATTTAAATTCCAGGGGCAGAGGGGAGCTCTAATAGGGGGATTCACATGCAAGACCCCCTGCAAGAAGGTTTTCATAAGCGAATGGGTGGCCAAGGGTCTTTGAAACCATATCGATAAAGCCGAAACCTGCCCCTTTAGAGTACCAAGAGCCAACCCTTTGTCAACGCCAACCTGGAGGAATCGCAAGATCCTGTCAAAAAACTTTCGAGGATGCCATTTTTGAGACTCGCACCACTCCACATAGGTTCTCCAGACTCTGTAATAAATATTTCTGGAGACCGGTTTCCTAGCCTGAATCAACGTAGATATGACCTGAGCTGAGAGGCCTCTGCCCTTAAGAATTAGGGATTCAGCCACCAAGCCGTCAAATTTAGCTGCTGTGAAGCAGGGTGGCAGATTGGGCCCTGAGACAGCAGATCTGGGCGCAGGGGGAGCGGCCACGGCGCCCCGACTGACATCTTAACGATGAGTGCGTACCAAGCCCTCCTGGGCCAGGCTGGGGCCACCAGGATCACAGGCCTGCGCTCCACCCTGATCCTCCGTAGAAGGCGGGGAATCATCTGCAGTGGAGGGAACGCATACAGGAGAGAAAACTGGTGCCAAGGGCAAACCAACGCATCGGTCCCGTAGGCCGAGGGATCCCTGGCTCGGGATATGAATTTGTCCAATTTTTTGTTGGATCTCGTTGCCATAATGTCCACATCTGGGACTCCGAATCTTTGGCAAATCTCTTGGAATACCTGGGGGTGAAGAGACCACTCCCCCGGGAGCAACTGTTGACGACTCAAAAAATCTGCTTGAGAATTGTCTATCCCTGGGATGAACACCGCCGAGATGCAGGGTACATGGGCTTCGGCCCATGAGAAAATCAGGTTTACTTCCCTTTGGGCTGCTAGGCTCCTCGTGCCCCCCTGGTGGTTTATGTATGCCACCGCAGTGGCATTGTCGGACTGTATCCTTACTGGCAGACCCTGAAGGGGGAGAGTCCAGGCGATCAGGGCCAGCCGAGCAGCTCTGATCTCCAGGATATTGATGGGAAGCAGTTTTTCTGCCTCCGACCACTGCCCTTGCTGGGTCTGTCCTTCTAGAACTGCCCCCAACCTGACAGGCTGGCATCCGTGGTTACTATCTTCCACGTGATGGGGCAAAAGGATTTCCCCTTTGACAAATTGAGGGACCAGCCACCAAAACAGGCTGCGCCGGACTCCTGGGGAGAGCACTAACGGACGATCTAACGCCTGAATGGACTTGTTCCAAGCAGAGAATGGCTGCCTGAAGATATCTGGTATGGATCTGGGCGTAGGGTACTGCCTCGAAGGCGGCCACCATCTTCCCCAGCAGTCGCATACATAGGCGAATAGTCGGCCTCTTCTTGCCTAAGATCACTTGAACTGCTTGAGTTATTGATCTGACCTTTGCTTGAGGTAAAAATATCCTCTGGCAGTCTGTATCTAGCCGAAGGCCTAGATATTCCAACTGCTTTGTGGGTTTCAATATCGATTTTTCTTGGTTCACAATCCACCCGAATTCCTCTAGATGCTGAACTGTGCGAACTACTGCCTGATTGAGGCTGGAAGCTGAGCTGTCGATAACCAGAAGATCGTCCAGGTATGCCAGGACGAAAATGCCTTCTGTCCTTAGGACGGCTAGCACCGGGGCTAACACCTTTGTGAATACCCGCGGAGCTGTTGCCAACCCGAAAGGGAGGGCTACGAACTGGTAATGGCGGTGATCTATCATAAAACAAAGAAACTTGTGATGTGCCGGGTAGATCGGCACGTGCAGATACGCATCCTTTATGTCTATAGATGCTAGAAAGTCGTCTTGATGTAGGCTGGCTGCCACCGAACGTATGGACTCCATACGAAAGGTCTGAATCTTTACAAAGCGATTTAGGCATTTGAGGTCTAAGATAGGCCTGAAGTCGCCATTGGGCTTTGGTATTATGAAAAGGTTGGAGTAGAATCCCAGACCCCATTCCTGGGTTGGTACTTCTACAATTACTCCTTGGAGCAAGAGACGATCCAATGCTTTTACAAGAGAAGCCCTCTTTAATGGGTCGCTTGGAAGACTCGACCCCTGAAAATGAGGAGGGGGGACTTCCCGAAACTCTAGCTTGTAGCCCGTGGCTACCACGGACAGTACCCAAGAGTCGGGAATTCTGGCCTTCCACACTTCGGAGAAAAACGGAAGCCTTCCCCCCACCCAAGAGAGTGGGGGCGCCCCTTCATGAATCTGACTTGATGACTGGTTTAACCGGCTTGCGAGACCATGGCCTCTTGCCTGCCGTGGCTTGTCCTTGTGGACGGCTATTAAATGCTGAACGCCCGGGAGGCCGTCGATACTGACGGGAAGTTGAAGGGGCCGAGCCTGCGAAGGCCTGTCGCTTAAACGCGGGCCCACGCGATCTTTTCTTGACAGGCAAGAAAGAACTTTTACCACTTGATATGGTCTGGATATATTTATCTAGGTCTTCACCGAATAGTCTCCCACCATGAAAGGGAAATCCTGCTAAAAGCCTTTTGCAGGGTGCCTCTGCTGACCAGTTTTTCAGCCACAAAAGGCGACGCATATGAACCAACAGCAGAGATAAGCGGGACGCCTGTTGAACGGAGTCCTTAATAGCATCTACTGCAAAGCAGAGAGCCCTTGGGAGGTCAGCCAATTCACGAGCTTGCTGAGCCGGTATGTCCCTTAATATCTGTATTGTCTGATCCTTTAAAGCCTGACAAACGCCAATGGCTGCCACCGCTGGCTGAACCACGGCACCTACTGTGGTAAAAGAAGCCTTCAGTAGGGTCTCCAATTTTTTGTCGACTGGATCTTTAAACATCTGGACATTTTCAACCGGACAGGTCAGGGATTTATTTACGCAGGAAATGGCTGCGTCCACGGTAGGCAAAGGGAGTGCCCATTTCTTTGCAAATTCCTCTTCCATAGGATAGAGAATAGTGAACCTTTTAGGAGGGATAAAAATCCTATCAGATCGAGCCCAATCCTGAAAAATCACACTCTCCAGAAGGGGGTGAACCGGAAAAGACGCACCACTCAATGGTGCCTTCAAGGAACCTAAAGAGGATACCGCGGGGGCTAATTGTTCTGACACTGGAAGTTTAAAAGCAGTGCGAACCATATCCGTCAGAGACTGGATCCACAGACTCTCTGCTTGAGAAGCCGAAAAAATTTCATCTATAGTGGAACCTTCAATGTCTGAACCGTCGGGACTCGGGTACGCTTGATCCCCCTGTGGGTCCAATTCCTCCGAAGAGAGGACCTCTGCATCTGAAAACACCGATCTAGGTGATGGGGATCTAGCCCGTATGCCACCTGGCAAAGAGCGGGCAATTAAAGCAGTTAACCTTTTCTCTAGCCCACCCAGGGTGGTCGCTAGCATTTCTTCCGTAACATAAACGGGAATGGGTTGATTGGGGGCCGCCTCTGCCCCTAGCACCCTCAATGGCTCCTGCAACATGCTGTTCGGTGGTCTATCTGGTGAGGGTGGGACCGCTAGAACCTGGCCCAAATCCTCTGACCCCGATGGAGACCCCTTTAGTTTTTTGGTACCTTTTGCAGCCTTAGCTGGTCCTGATCCCTTGGGAGCCATTGCACAACCTTGAGACACCCCTAAAGCCAACACCCAACTGTTGTAGCTAGAAGTGAACCATTAATAAGAACAGGCTATGGTAAAAATTTTCCAAATTTTCATACGCCTGAGAAGGCGGCAATACCGAGGAAGGTCCTGTGAGTATTGCCACACCAATGCCCGTTAGCTGGAGCCCAAGGTTGCACCGACTCAGATACTGCCAGATCTAAGGCTGAGTCCCTTTAAGAAAAAAAACGTTTTTTGTTTTTTTTCTGGTCAGTATGGACTAAGTCCAGACCTGAAGATCCACAAACCACCACTGGGTGTCACTGTTAGCCAGAAATAGCTCAGCTGCGCGCTCTGTGTCCTCAGCCTCCTCTGCTTTCAGGAGGGAATGACCAGCCAGGAAATGCTTTGCTGCTTTAATTGAGACCTGACGCTGCTGGCCCGCCCCCCCCCCCCCACGCTGACGCTGTAAAAGGCGGCGCGCGCGCCCCCCCCCCACGCTGAAACCAACATGGAGGAAGCAGAAAGCAGAGGAGAAGCCTGGACCAGCGCTAGCAACCCAACAGACACCAGGCAAGACACTAATCTTATTGTAGTGCACACATAGAGGAAGCTGTCCCCATAGGCTTCCTAAGAAACAGGAGTTTTGTCAGCATTTCCTCCCTATAGCACGTGGGGCTGCAGTATCATGCTAACAGGCAAATCTGGGGGGAGTAGCAAAATACATATCTTTAAAAGCATACATATACCTACATGTTATCTGGGTAAACATTAGTACATCCCATCCTGCCTCAAAAGACATAGTGGAGATAGTGGCTGATGCACAAGCATACCATTAGCCGACCCAGAACCCCCAGGGGGATACCTACTGTCGAACCAAGTCCCGCAGGTTCCCTCTTACCTGCTCCACGCCGCAGGGTATTGCAAAATGCAAGAGGCCCAACCTTCCCCCATCTCCGTGGGTATTGTCTTGGACCTTCAGGGACCGGGGTCCTGTGTTAAGGAACCCACACACCTGGACCTATATAGCATCCTGGCATCAGTAGCGTTTAGTTCTTGGAAGAGACTAAGGCACTGGAGCCCAGAATCCAGCCCTCCAAGGAGAGGCATTATAGGCAAAACCCCACTCCAGCAGGGCCCGGGTATCGTACACCTTGGCTTTGAAGCACTTCGGACGGATCCGGCTAGCTATCCTGGGTCCCGAGACCTCCGAGGGACAGCTAGACGTGACCAACACCTAAGACACTGGCGAAAAAACTGAAGCACTCCCAGTGGGAGGGGGGTTATATAGGGAGGAAACTTCCTGTGAAATTGATTACACCAGTGTCCACACCTGAAGGTACCCATATAACCCAAGTGTAATGGCTATGCGCTCTGTGTCCCGTGATGTACGATAAAGAAATTAAGGTCAAAAACCTCAGTGTGACAATAGGCTCACATAAGATACAGATGGGGATTTCCCACAATGGCAGTATTTACACCGTCTTAACCACTTAAGGACCGCCTCCTGCACATATACGTTGGCAGAATAGCATGGCTGGGCACATGCACGTCCTGTGCTAGTGCCCAGCTGTGGGTCGCGGGCACGTTGCGCTCCCGTGACCCGGTCCGAAGCTGCGGGACTTGGACCCGATCGCCGCTGGAGTCCCGCGATCGGTCCCCAGAGCCGAGGAACGGGTCGAGCCGTGTGTTAACACGGCTTCCCCGTTCTTCACTGTGTGTCTGTGTCATCGATCGATCGTGTATCCCTATAAAATGGATCACACGATGACGTCACACCTACAGCCACACCCCCCTACAGTTGTAAACACACATTAGGTCACACAACCCCTTCAGCGCCCCCTTGTGGTTAACTCGAAAAACTGCAAATGTCATTTTCACAACAATGCATTTTAAATGCATTTTTTGCTGTAAAAATGACAATGGTCCCAAAAATGTGTCAAAATTGTCCGAAGTGTCCGCCATAATGTCGCAGTCACAAAAAATAAAATAAAAAAATCGCTGCTAGTAAAAAAAAATTTTTTTCAGAAAAATGCAATAAAACGATGCCCTATTTTGTAAACGCTATAAATGTTGTGCAAACCAACCGATAAACGCTTTTTGCGATTACCAAAATGAGATTGCATGAGAGTACTGGGTCTGATGGTGGCCTCTGATGGAAGGCCCCCAGTCTTCCCCCCACCCTGACTCGGGTGTCATTGTTTTTTTGGGGGCTGGTCAGGAGGGCGAAAAATCGCTCCTCTGCCCCTTCCTCTGGGTATCCAGATCCTCTTCAGACTTTCTGGTTTCGGAACCCCTGTGTCTCTGGGGGCAAAACCCCTTTCTTGACCTTACCGGGGTTTTACGCTTAAAGGGGGAAAGATTTCTGTCGGCCGTACGATCCAATACAGACTCCAGACCCGGGCCAAACAGGAGATCCCCCGTAAGGGGTATCCCGCACAGCTTGGACTTAGAAGCAATGTCCCCCGGCCAAGTCTCGAGCCAAAGGGCTCTTCTGGCTGAGTTGGCATAAGCAGCGGATCTGGCAGACATGCAGACAGATTCTGCTGAAGCATCCGCAATGTAGGCGATGCCCTGCAACATTGTAGGGAAGGAGGATAATATGGTTTCCTTATCCGTCCCAGGCTCAATGTGCTCCTGTATTTTGGAGAGCCAATGTTCTAAATTACGGGCCACCACCGTAACTGCCAGTTCTGGTTTAAGGTTCCCAATTACAGAGTCCCAAGCTTTTTTCAAAAGAGAATCCACTCTTTTGTCCATGGCATCGGCCAGGGTTCCCATATGCTCAAAATGCCAAGTCGGTATTTCTGGAAAACAGGGAAAAGGCTGCATCCAACTTTGGCGCCTTGTTCCAAACGGCCGTGGGATCCTCTGAAAAGGGGAATCTCCTTTAAAGGGACCGAGAAAAAAGGTTTCCTTTCAGGATCCTGCCACTCAGAAGCTCATGCACAGGGAAGACCCTTCTCTTCTGTTCCCCAAGCCCCCTGTACATCTGGTCATGGAGGCTCAAGGGTTTAACGTCGGCCTGAATGCCGAGGGTTGTGTAAATTGCCCCTAAAAAGTCCTCGACCTCATCAAGAGAGAGCTTATATCTCAAGGGTTTCCTGGACTCCCCGTCCTGGTCCTCCTCGTCTGAATCATCCTGGGATTTAGGGGGCGACACTCTCCAGAAGAGAGCGTTCTCCCTGGGAAGGGCCTGCTGGCTCAACTGCTGTAACTGAAGGAACAGGTGGGGCAGGAGCAAGACCCTGGTCTTCTAGCTGGGTTGTAACCTGTGTGGGGATAGCGGAAGGTTGCAGCCTTTCAAATAGGGATTTGAAAGAAGCAAAAGTGGAAGAAAGCTCCTTAACAGAGGCTGCTAAACTATCTTCCTGCTCTGCATCCCTTTCCCTGACCAAAGTTTGTATGCAGTCCCTACATAAAACCTTAGGCCAGGACTCAGGAAGAGTGTCCCCACAGGAGGCACATTTCTTTTTAGAGCAATGTGTCTTCCCACTTGACTTTTCCAGACTCTTCTGAAAAGACAGTAGAAAAGAAAAAAAACACCCACAACATTAAAAAAAACAAAGAGTTACAACCCTGGGGGAGTTACTAGACAAACAAACATCCATGCTAGGACCCCCCCTCAACCACCACAGGGGATATAGTGGGGGAAACAATCAGGCCTAAGGTATGGGGACCGCTCCCCAGGGAACCCTTATCTTGGGCTGGCTGGAGGAAGCGTCCTGGGTCGGGCTGTGCTCTGGAGACGCCGCCGACATTTCGAGTAGTTGCGCTGTGTCTTACTCGCCCCAGCGAGTTCCTGACTCCTCCAGCAGAAAAGGCCTGGGCCTCTATCAGCGCCGCGACCCGGAACCGGAAGTCGCGGGTTAAAGGGGTGGCCTTCCGCCGTGTCACCGGAAATGACGTCACCCGCCATTCGGCCAGCGAAATTTGGAAAAAAAACATGCGGCCTGTGGAAACAGGGCACCTGGAGCTGCCTCCCCACCGCGGTCCTGTGGACACGATAGAGGACCCCCCACAAGCCGGCTGCCACGCTTGACGCGGATTGGGGTGGCTAGAAGAGGCGGTAAGTACCTGCCAAAAGTATAGGAGGCCCCTGCTCCCCTTAACAGAAAATATGGAGGACCACAGTCCCCTGACTGCCCAGTCCTGGTTCCTATACAGTGTCTCCTCACCGGAGAAAACACTAAGAACTGAGGTCTGGCATGGGGAGGAGAGGTTTTAAGGGCTGTGCAGTGTTTCCCAGAGGAAGAGGAGGAGCCTATCTATTGTGGCTGTCCTGAAAGACGAGAAGGGAAAAATCCTTAAATTAATCGACCACAACTCAGGTAAAGTAATACTCAATCCCCAAGAAATTGTAGATACATTTTCACAGTACTAGGAGGCATTATACAATCTCAATGAAGACAAAAATACCACCCAACCTGACACCAACAAAATAAAAGCATTCCTAGACAATGTCACTCTAACCTCCATTGATTGCAGATCTTTAGACCAACTTAATAAACCAATTTCCAGTGAAGAAATTATAAAAATCATAAATGAACTACCTAAAAATAAAGCACCAGGAGCCGAAGGCCCATCAGGAGAATATTATGTCTATGTCTAGCTCTTTGTCTAGCTCTTTGTCTAGCTCTTTGTCTAGCTCTTTGTCTAGCTCTTTGTCTAGCTCTTTGTCTAGCTCTTTGTCTAGCTCTTTGTCTAGCTCTTTGTCTAGCTCTTTGTCTAGCTCTTTGTCTAGCTCTTTGTCTAGCTCTTTGTTAAACTCCGATCTTAACCACTTAAGACCCGGACCAAAATGCAGGTAAATGACCAGGCCCCTTTTTGCGAGTCGTGCGACGTGGCTCCCAAACAAAATTTACGTCCTTTTCTTCCCACAAATAGAGCTTTCTTTTGGTGGTATTTGATTGCCTATGCGATTTTTATTTTTTCCGCTATATACATAAATAGAGCAACGTTTTGGAAAAAAAACAATATTTTTTACATTTTGTTATAAGAAAAATCAAATAAACTAAATTTTAGTCAAACATTTAGGCCAAAATTTATTTAGCCACATGTCTTTAGTAAAAAAAAAAAAAAAAAAAAAAAAAAAAATCGCAATAAAAATAAATAAATAGCTACCTAGCGGGAACAGCGACACTAATACAGCGATCAGAAAAATGATTGCTTAGTGACGCTGGCAATAGGGAGTGAAAGGGTTAACTAGGGTGGTGATCAAGGGGTTAAAACTTTATTAGGGGGGGTACGGGGGCTACCCTGAACCTAACACTGACTGCCTGTCACACTAACACTAACTGCAGTGATCATACATATAATCACTGCAATCAGTGACACTGTGACAGGGGGGAGGGGGTGATCGCAAGGGGTTAATGTGCCTGTGTGTCCTGTTGTCAGTGTACTGTTGTGCAGACTTACTGTGTGATGTGATCTCTCCTGAGCAGCGGTTGAAAAAAACGCCGAGGGAGAGATCACATCACTTCCTCCTTCCTGTGTTTACAGATGAGGAGGAAGTGCAGAGCGGGGGGGGGCGCCCGCATTGGCTGGGAGCGATCGTGAGGGGGCGGACAAAAACGAATAGCCGCCCCCTCATCCCGGATCGCTCCCAGAGCCATCAGGACCGTCGCATGTAGCGGGGGGGGGTCCCGATCGGACCGACCCCCGTCAAGGCAGGGACGTACAGGTAAGCCAATGTGCCTGTACCTGCCATTCTGCCGACGTAAATGTACATGCGGCGGTCCATAAGCGGTTAAAATATGCGAAAATATTGGCCAATAGATTAGTTAACATAAACCCCTAATTAAACCTGACCAAGTAGGATTTGTCAAAAGGTAGACAAGCTCCCGATAGCACCAGAAGAACGTTAAATATCAAATCGAATACACAATGATCGAATGCCTTCTCTTCTCCTAACAGACACTGAAAAAGTATTTGACAGGATGCATTGGGAATTTATTTCAAGAGCTCTACACATCCCACTGCAAAGATTCTCTCGTCAGGTATATGATCCAGAAAATTGTGTTTAACCAACCGGACCAGACAGGGATGTCCTCTATCCTCACCAATATTCTCCCTAGCGATAGAACCTCTAGAGGAATATACACATTCTTCGCCAGATATCAAAAGGTATTACCATTGGCCAAGATGAACATAAATTAGGATTATTTGCGGATGACCTTATACTGACACTATCCAAACCTGAATTATCTTTATCAGTAATTACAGCTCTAGAAAAATTCAAGGAGGTGTCATACTACAAAATCAACCAACACAAATGTTATATCCTCCCTATGAATATTCCCCACGTAAGAATTAGCAACCTTAGTACTAAACACAGATTTATTTGGAACAAGACATCATTAACATATTTAGGAATACAACTCGCATCACAGCCAACAAAAATATATGATGTAAGCTTTCCTCTCCTACTAGAACAAATTAACAAAGACCTAATAAATATACAGAAAAGCCATTTAGCTTTGGGTCGGTACAATAGCCGCATTCAAGATGCAAACTCTACCCAAAATTCTATACTATTTTAGATGTCTTCCTGCCCCAATATCTGCCCAATTCTTTACACAAACAATAAACTTAAACAATTTATATGGGGGGGGGGGAAGAAACCAAAGGGTTGCATTCTCAATTCTAACCACCATTAAAACTCATGGAGGTATGAATTAACCAGGCATTAGGAACTATTATTATGCATCCATATTAGACCAGGTGAAGTATTGGTTCTCCCCCAGAAAGATAAACTATGGCTGAACATAGAACAAGAATCCACTAAAAACTCTGACTTGTGTGCTCTAGCAATAGCCAACGCCATTTTTCCCCAAAGTAGCCAACCCCAATCTACGAAGTATTAAAGCTACAATATTTGCTTGGAAACACACGCTTTCTAAAACTAGACAATAAGAAAAAAAAATCTGAAATACGTCTCCCTACGAAAGTTATCAACTATTGTAGAATTTGGTTATCGGTATACAATTGGAACAAACAGGGTTACCAACTACATGTAAATTTACCCTTGAATTACAAAAGGGTCATCTTGAGTAAGCTCGGAAAGTGTAAACGATTAAATTTTTTTTAACCCTGATAAGATAGAATTACCATCAATAATTTGGGAATGTTTATCCCACCAAAAAGACAGGATTAAGAAAGGCATTTTCTTTTTTTTATTACATACTATCCTCCCAACCAAACAAAAACGTCCACCTGTTGAAATGGGAAAGACTTAAACCAAAACTCCTCCTGGGACCCAAGGAAAAAATCATTCCAAATAATCAACAAGCATCGTCATGTATCGAACACTGGTATAATGCCAAAAAAATAGCTAACAGGTGGCATCTAAACTCTTAGAGGTCGACCGATATATCGCCCGATATTTGGCCGTCTTGGAGAAATCGGCATTGGCCGATTGTTATCCAAATCGGGCCGATATTTTACAATTTACGCTAGCGATGCCACGGCTCCGGAGCTAGGCCGGAGCCGCGGCCTTTCCAGATGCTGTGACCGTGGCGGCAATCCGGAGCCGCGGCCATCTTGGTACACCCAGCGCGACGTCCCTCCTCTGTTTACGCCCACAGAGGAGGAGGGGTCCGCGCTCACGGGACACACACCAGAGCGGGGGCAGGGGGGTGTCTATACTGGAGGGAGAGGGGGTCTGTACTGAGGGGGAGTGACACGATTTTTTTGCACCATTGCCACTTGCCATCCAGTGCCAATACCAGTGCCACCATCCAGTGCCAATTAGTGCCACCTTCCATCTAATGCCATCTGCCAATGCCACCTGCCAGCGCCAATACCAGTGCCACCATACAGTGCCAATTAGTGCCACCTTCCATCCAGTGCCAATTACTGCCACCTTCCATCCAGTGCTATGTGCCAATGCCACCTGCCAGTAAGTGCCACCTTCCATCCAGTGCCACCTAAAGCCATCAGTGCCACCTGCCAATGCCAACCAGTGCTAACTATTGCCACCCAGTGCCACCTGCCAGTGCCACTTGCCAGTGCCAACCAGTGCCATCTGCCAGTGCCACCTGCTAGTACCATCTTTCAGTGCCATACAGTGCAACCTGCCAGTGCCAATAAGTGCCTTCTGCTAGTGCCATCTTCCTTCCAGTGGCAATTAGTGCCATCCAGTGCCACGAGCCAGTGCCATCAATAAAAAATAAAAATCTGCCTAAAATATCAGCCGCAAAAATCGGATACGCATTAGAGCAAAAAGTAAAAAAATTGGCGTTATTTTGTGCTTTAAAACAGTAAAATGCAGTGGTGTTCAAAAACTAACCAAAAGAAAGCTCTACTTAACTTGTGGGGGGGGGGGGGGAGATAGGATTTTTGTACTGTAAATTCCTTTTCTTCTAACAGGAGAGGACTAGGCAGAAAATATTGTTAAAGTGTTAATACAACCTTAAACTGTACAGTTCCTATAGGTACAACCCCTCTCCCTGCACAAAGCAGCCTCAGTTTGTCAAAAAGCAGAACAAAAAGGAGGGGTGGGTGCCGTGTCCATCCATGAACTACAGAGAAAAGGATTTTAGAGCAAGTACAAAAATCCTATTTTCTCGTGTTCATGGACAGACACAGCAGAATCACTTGACAATAGGGACGTCCCCAAGCAGTGTCAGAAAAACGAGGGGTGGGAACAGCAATAAGTACAAACTTCACCACAAAGATAACCAGAGCTCCTCAACAGAGGAGATGCAAACTTAAACAGGTGCCTGCTAAACCTTGCGGCCAAAACCATCATTTTAAGGTGCACTTACATCAACCTTGTAGAATTTTGTAAAAGTGTAAACGGACGACTAAGTCGCCGCCTTATAAACCTGGGAGACAGACGCCTGATGTCGGAAAGCCCAGGAGGCACACATTGCCTGGGTATAATGCACTGCGACAGAAAAAAGAAGGTGTCCGTCCATGTATGGCATAGTAAATTGGGTGTGCTGCGCTGCTAAAATTAATACATCAATAGTGAAGGTGATAACAAAATGTGCATTGAGTGCAAAAAAATTGTATATAAAAAACCAACACCAAGTGTTCCAATGTATGACTAAATCATATAAGAAAACAAACTGAATTGACAAAGTTCGTAAAAAGCTCCAGGGAAAAATCAAAGTTCAGTGAGTTCAGAGAAATATCCCAAGTAGGGGATTGAGATACTGCAGGACAGAAGAGAGCCTCCACCTCCACCTCTTATAGTAAATCTGCTTACCAGATAGATAATAATCGTGAGCATCAACAGCACAGCAGGCTGGATTGCCTTAACGGGTATTAAAGTGGAATCCTGTGTGTATCTCCAAGCTTGGTCTCAATGCGGCTGGATCCCAGAAAAACAATCACTCCCAGAGTGTAGCCAAGGGAAGAGAAAGGAAGCCAACATAGAGTAGTAACGTTTTAAAAGTTTAATAAAAGAAATTCGATTGCACTTACAAAAAACGAATCCTTTGGAAGCATATAAATAGTAAGCCGGCCGGCTCTCACAATCCGCCCGTCCTTCCGGATGGTCGTGAGGATAAAAACAATGGTGTCGTCAGCACGCCGTTCCTCCCTACGCCGTTTCGTCCAATAGCAGACTTCATCCAGGAGCTTGAGGCCTGCACACGCTCGCTGTCTGAAACTGGGGTGACTACAAGGAACTGATGTATGGCATAGGCCTGAAGTACGACCTGTCTAAACCACCTAGAGATGGTGTTTGTCTCGGCTCTTCCTAAGAAGGGTATGGCGGTCTCATCAAACAGTGAGTCCAACTTCCGGAACAAAGCCGTAGTATACAGGTACACACGCAGAGCTCGGACCACATCCAAGGAATGTAAAGCAGCCTCTTTTCGATGCAATGGTCGAGGGCACAAGGACGGAAGTCCTCATTGAGCACAAAGCACAGCACTAAAAACTTTCACCAGGACCCCGACAGGTGCAACTCCTAGGACAGCGGACCAGCGCGGAGTCCCCCTCCCCCTAGGTGAGGAAAGGATTGCTGCAGGCCCTTAGAGGCATGAGGAGGGATGGGAGGGAGAGAAGAAAGGTGGGGTGAAAGGGACCCCCAATCGACCTCCCAGGGAATGTATGGCCATCTCACCCCACCGAGGCAGGGCAGACATACTTAGCGATCCTGCGAATAATCTTTGCTGGAAGCATCCCATCACAGACCCACCACCAGAGCAGTACAGAGGTCGCCGTCGGCCCGGCACACTGTGACTAAGACCGTAATTAGCCATATGTGCGCCTCGGAGCACGAAGCTCACCGGCCACCCCTGAGAGGATATGGGGAAATGTCGTGGACAACCCAGCACATAGCTTGAGGCCTGCACACGCTCGCTGTCCGAAACTGGGCTGACTACAAGGAACTGATGTCCAGCATGTCACCCAATTGGCAGTTGATAGCAGATTTTAGGATGGAAGAGAAAAAATTACCAAAAAGCTTACAAAAAAGGGAGCCAGGTCCAACTCCTACTAAGCGGGGGGGGGGGGGGGGACAGCTTCTGTGTGCAGGGAAAGGGGTTGTACCTAGAGGGACTGCCCCCAGGGCGGTTCTGTACAGTTTAGGGATGTATTAACACCAACAATTTTTTTTCTTATTGTCAAGTGATTCTGCTGTGTCCGTCCATGAACACAAGAGAAAGGGGTTCAATCGCATTAACTGGAAATTTCAGTTTCACCCTCTTTGTCAAAGCAATCTCGGTGACACCTTGGCCTCTGCTCCGGTTCAGACCAATGGCTCTGTCCTCCCACTTTACCAATCTACAATGGGATGCACCAGGGCTGCTCTATCTCCCATTCTATATGCGATTATGGAACATCTGGTAAGGGTTATATATGTAACAACACTTCTATTCAGGGAATTACTCTGCGGGGTGTAGAGTACAAAACTGCACTATACGCAAATGACCTTTTGCCCTATATACCACTTTACCCAAGATTAGCATCCCTTCCATCCTTAACCACTTAAACCTGAGCCTGTTTATCAGACTGTTAACACGTTAAAAAAATTATTTATTTTTTTGCTCGAAAAGTACTTAGAACCCCCAAACATATAATATATATATTTTAAAACCCTGGAGTCATTGCAATACTTTTTGTCACACCGTATTAGCGAAGCAGTCTTACAAGCGCACTTTTAAAGGACAAAAGCGTCATTTAAAAAATTCTACAGGTTTAATGTTTTGCGTTACAGAGGAGGTCTAGGGCTAGAATTATTGCACTCCCTTTAATGATCGCTGCGATACCTCACATGTGTGATTTAAACACTGTTTCTATATGTGGGCGCTGTTCACGTATGCGTTCGCTTCTGCACGCGAGCTCGTTGGGACGGGGCACTTTAAACACTTAAAGGACCGCCTCCTGCACATATACGTCGGCAGAATGGCACGACTGGGCACATGCATGTACAGGTACGTGCTGTGCTAGTAACCCAGCCGTGGGTCGCGGGCGAAGCTCTGGGACAGCGGGATTCGCGGACCCGATCGCCACTGGAGTGCGGTGTTCGGTCCCCGGAGCTGAAGAACGGGGAGAGCTGTGTGTAAACACGGCTTCCCCGTTCTTCACTGTGGTGGCGTCATCGATCGCACGATCCCTTTTATAGGGAGACACAATCGATGACGTCACACCTACAGCCACACCCCCCTACAGTTGTAAACACACATTAGGGAACACAACCCCTTCAGCGCCCCCTTGTGGTTAACTCCCAAACTGCAAATGTAATTTCCACAAACAATGCATTTTAAATGCATTTTTTGCTGTGAAAATGACAATCGTGCCAAAAATGTGTCAAAATTATCCGAAGTGTCCGCCATAATGTCGCAGTCACGAAAAAAATGGCTGATCGCCGCCATTAGTGGTAAAAAAATAAAAAAGCAATAAAGCTATCACCTATTTTGTAAACGCTATAAATTTTGCGCAAACCAACCGATAAACGCCTATTGCGATTTTTTTACCAAAAATATGTATTAGAATACGTATCGGCCTAGGGAAAAAAATGTTTTATATATTTTTGGGGGATATTTATTATAGCAAATAGTCAAAAATATTTAATTTTTTTCAAAATTGACGCTCTATTTTTGTTTATAGCGCAAAAAAAAAAAAAAAACCCAGAGGTGATCAAATAGCACCAAAAGAAAGCTCTATTTGTGGGAAGAAAGGACACTAATTTTGTTTGGGAGCCACGTCCCACGACCATGCAATTGTCTGTTAAAGCGACGCAGTGCCGAATCGCAAAACCTGGCAGTGTCCTTTAGCTGACTAAAGGTCTGGGTCTTACGTGGTTAAAAAAATGATTTTACTAGATTCTTTTTTTTTTTATCAGTGTAAAAAAAATATAAAGAAAATTGTGTCACTTTTTATTACAAGGAATGTAAACAACCTTAGCCAAAACTACTTGCCTAGACCTCATTAATTTTAATACATATACCATATCTATCGCTTTTTAAGTATTACATGATACATTTAGGGGTCTTCCCCTCGTCACCCTTACCACAGTTAGAGTCCCACTGCCGCACTTGTATTCTGCCTATCATTACTTTTCCTGCTCGTCTCTCTCCATTCACTTTCTATAGCAATTTTCTCTGACCCCATCGCCTACAGCAGTGGTCTCTAAACTTTCTCAACAAAGAGCCAGTTTACTGTCCTTCAGACTTAAGAGGAGCCGGACTATGCCCACGGGGAGTAAACAATGCCCCATTATTTCTAATAAGGGAGAAATGGTGCCCCATCGTTGGGGTTAGTGGAAGGAATTATGCCTCAAGGGACAGATAAAAACCAAAGGTCACACACATCCGACCCCCAGTTTGAAGACCACTGGCCAAAATTAACAGAACGTTTTTATAAGCCGGGATCTTGATCTTTTACTTCTGTGTATATGCCATATAACCCCGTCTTTTTTTTTTTTATATCGTTGAGTAAGAGTACAAATACTTGGGAGAGGCAGTATGAGGCACAGTCACAGATGTTTAGTCAGATGAGACACGGAACTGGTGGAACTCGTCATGCAGGGAGATGTCCTGCACGGCTCCTGTGTGTTCACTATGACAAGCCTGGATTTACACAGAAGTGGTGCAAGAAACTTCATGCGATTTGGACAGGAATTGAACCACATTTCTGCGCAAATCTTTGCATTGCATTTTGCGGCCATTCATTTTGTAATTTGCGTATCGGATCATTTTCACCAATACTCGTGAAAATACTATCGGCACCAACACAGATCAGTGCAGCCCTAGCGATCACTGTTCACATATGCTTGTGGGACCAATGTGCAAATCTGCGTGTGAACACAAATTAAAATACTATTTAACCTTGTTTTTATTTTTGAACTTTATTGGTATTACAAGGGATGATCACTATCCATTGCGATAGCATAGGCTGTCACGGGTCCTCTTTATGGAAAGTTCTGGTACCCTTTAAGACCTTATTGCTCTTTTCTGCCCTCCAAAACCTCAGCTCAAACAGATCAATTTGACTGAATATTTACAAGCAGCTGCTGACTTGCAAGGCCAATAAATCAACCGAAACCTTGAAGCTTCCGGTTTCCTACATCAGAGGGGAGAAACTCCTGTAAAAGTCATTGGGTTAGCTGTATAGATATCTCGGATCAGAAAGAAGAAAGAAGAAAGAAGGTACCATGACAGCACCCATTCCAATATTACCAAGGATGTATATACAGTATCTCACAAAAGTGAGTACGCCCATCACATTTTTGTAATTATTTTATCTTCATGTGACAACACTGAAGAAATGACACTTTGACACTGTTATACAAGCTGTACACTCACATTACATACAGCGGTTTAACAGGACAGGTTCCACTCAAAGACCTTGCCATGGTCAAACAAAAGTTGAGTGCACGTGCTCAGCGTCCCATCCAGAGGTTGGCTTTGGGAAATGGACCCATGAGCGCTGCCAGCATTTCTACAGAGGTTGGAGTTTACTGGAACCATGTCCTGTGGTCTGATGAGAACAAGACAAACTTATTTGATTCAGATGGTGTAAAGTGTGTGTGGCGTCAACCAGGTAATGAGTAAAAAGACAAGTGTGTCTTGCCTACAGTCAAGCATGGTGGTTAGAGTGTCATGGTTGGGGGGCTGCATGAGTGTTACCAACACTGGGGAGCTACAGTTCATTGAGGGAACCATGAATGCCAACATGTACTGTGACATACTAAAGAAGAGCATGATCCCCCTCCCTTCAGAGACTGGGACGCAAGGCAGTATTCCAACATAACGACCCCCAAAAACACCTCCAAGGATTACCACTGCATTGGTAAAAAAAAAAAAAAAATGACGGTAAAGGTGATAAACTGGCCAAGCATGTCTCCAGACCGAAACCCTATTGAGTATCTTGTGGGGGCATCCTCAAAAACAGAGGATGGAGGAGCACAAGGTCTCCAACATCCACCAGCTCTGTGATGTTATCCTGGAGGAGTGAAAGAGGACTCTAGTGGCAACCTGTAAAGCTCCATGCAAGAGGGTACTGGAAAATAATGGTGGCCACACAAAATATTGACACTCTGGGCCCAATTTGGACATTTTCACTTAGGGGTGTACTTACTTTTGTTGCCAGCGGTTTAGACATTAATGGCTGTGTGTTGAGTTATTTTGAGGGGTCAGTAAATGTATACCGTTATACGAGCTGTACACTCACTACTTTACATTGTAGCAAAGTATAATTTTTTCAGTGTTGTCACATGAAAAGATAGAATACAACATTTCCAAAAATGTGAGGGGGGTGTACTCTTGTGTGATATTGTATGCTGATGGGTATTGGTTAAACTCTTAGGGCTTATTTATACCACAATCTCTGCATTCACCATGTTCCTGCATGTACGTTTTAATTTATTTCCCATCCAAATTTTAAGTTAGCAGCTACAAAAACTGCAGCTGCTGACTTAACATATGGACACTTAGCTGTCCAGGGAGCCTGCAGCGTCCCAGGCAATCTTCAGATTGGGTGCAGCCACCGCCATGCCCGTTAAGGGAACCCAACGGGGAAGCCCTTTGGCTTCACAGACAGTTCCTTACTGCGCATGTGCGAAGTGTGCTTCGCCAATTGGTTCAGCGGTGAGGGAAGGAGGAGGCGGGGCCCAAACTTTTGAGACATGGGGCCACGTCATCTCCCAGAAGTGGGGAATGTTACCTGTTAAAAACAACTGTTAAGGTTTTAGAACACCAGAAGCTGCTGGTTTACCTACCGCCGACGTATGACTTATCGCTGGCTACAACCAAAGAGGAAAACAAAAGTGACTGGGTATGAACCCCTTTTAGTCAATGACAGCCAGCATAGAAGAAAAAAAAAACAGAGCGCACAGGCTTAGTACAGCAACCCTTTGTGTGGTAAAACAATTAAAAGTTACACTGACAAAATTCCTCTTGTGACAGGATCTTCCACTGCTTGTGCGTCGCTGAGCTCCTTTGTATGCCATCGAGATGACACTTTAGGCTCCAGGTTGCAGCTGCTCTCACCGAGCACATACTCTGCTAGCAGAGACTACCTGCCGCTGTCCTCCCCTCCCATGTACATAGAGTTGGATCTGCCGACAGCTGAGAGCACCCACCCACGCTCCGGGTCTGGATACCTGTCAGCCAGGGATGAGCAAGTGCTAGGAAAGCATGTGCTCGGCTAGAGGAGCTGCAACTCCAGTTGAAGTGTCATATTGACAGCAGCATACAGAGAAGCTCAGCGACATACATAGGCAGCAGATGCAACCGTCACAGGTGGACTTTTGCGAATGCAACTTGTAATTGGTTTTACCACACAAAGGGTTGCTGTAGTAAGAGCCTGTGCACTCTGTCTATGCTGGCTGTCATTAACAAAATAGGACTGTATGCCCAGGCACTTTTCCCCATTTGGTTGCAGCCAGGGAGGAGTCCAGAATAAAAAAAGAAGCTGCCCCAGACCATACTGCTACTATTGGATGGAAGGAGGGGCCTGAGACTTCTAGCCTGTAAAGAAATGGGATTCTTGTGGACTGTCCCAAGACACTGGCTCCGTGGGTGTATCAGACCGCTAGTCTTGGCCTCACTGGTCCACCCACTAGAGCGATTGCTTCACTTCCTGCTCGCTGTAGAAATAACTGCAGCGGGGTTGCGACAAGACCAGTGGCTGGTGAAATACAAGGCAAAACAAAAAAGGGAAATAACCCTTTAACTTAAAAATGCCTCGACAATAACACAGAAACTAGAGCGTCAACCTAAAAATTGACTGTTTTAGGAAGGTATGAAAACAGGATTAAAAGTAAAGAAAATGCCTGCTTTAACCACTTAAAGAGCTTGCCTGTTTTTAAGACTTTTTTTGCTAGAAAGTAACATAGAACCCCCAAAAATTATACATTTTGTTTCTAAAGCCCTAGAAAATAAAATGGCGGTCATTGCCATACTTTCAAAAAAAATCATAGTAGTGTTGCGCCCCCTCATGAAACCTAGATATATGAATGCAGAGAGTAAAAGATTATGATATATATATATATATATATATATATATATATATATATATATATATATATATATATATATATCTCTGCAAACAAGTGACTACGGGTGCAATGATATAAAGTGCAATGATAATAAATATTCAAAAACACTGCGTGTAGAATTAGAAACAAATAGAAATAAAGTCCATTGCGAGTGTAGCAAAAAGGTGCTAAAGTGCTGGCGAATCTCAGAAGGGGAAAATCAATTCCTCTGTATCCAGGGTGCAGAGTGTAGTGTTGCTGGTGCTCTTTAACAATAACAGGTGGCACTGTGACTTCTGCGAGAGGTGGCTCTTCGGTGTAAGTAACACCCGTGGGTGTACTACCTTCTTACCTTACTGCTGTAAGGTAAGCAGCATTGAAAGATATGGTGGAATGCTAGGTCATTCGAAGTACGAGGGGATTCCTTCTCCAGCATTTCCAGTAATATGTGGATGCGGGATGGGAGGGGCCACTCGGGGGCTCGAATATGGATGGAGAAATTAGAATACAGAGCCTCTTGGTGTAGTATGTTTGGCGTTTTAAAATTCACAATTTAGATAAAAAAGTTACTCACATTTCAAAAGATGTAAAGTGCACTGCATAGAAACGAGCAGCGAGCTCGGGACCTTGTTGCGTCACTTCCGGTGTCCCGTGTGCTTACGGACACCAGAAATGACGCAACAAACCAACACACTATAAAGTGTATATATTGCGCCAAACCAAGTGAGCTTCTGGGCAGCCAGCACAACAAAACATTATTGTGAAAAACGTGTAAAAATAAAATGCAGTGCCCAAAACAGTAGGGCCTCACTAAAGGGAGAACCCTATGTGATAATAGTGACGTGAAAACGTGTATTCTTAGAAAACACTATACTAGATCATTGAATCACCAAAATCCAGTGATGATTCCCGTAATGAGTGAGACAACTTTCCAAACTGAGCCAAAAAAGAAACTACAGGGAAGAGAACTTTATGAATCAAATTCCAATCCTGGCCTTAGTTGGCATAATGAATTAGCATGTGTCTACAGTGATGCATACAACATAATGAGCTATACCTCCCATACATGGGTATAGTGCACAGCAAAAATTATGTATACACAGGTGCAATAAATCAATAGATTGGACTGTTTATATGCATGTTGAGCAGTACTTACACCACAAAGGTATATAAACACAAAAAATCCTCTTGAGTGAAGATACAAATATCAACAGTGGGATCCTCAATGATAATACGTTAAGAATGGATACCCTTACCCGACAGGATGGACTCTCACTACACCTTACGGTGGGGGAGTCTTTCAGGCCTGTGTGGACCGATTGTCCTCTCTGGTCACCTCCAGTTGTTGTCCTTGGGGTATGTTGTGTCCAGGGGTTCACTGAGGTTTTCCACTGAGGTTTTCCGGTGAAAAAGGTGAGTTCCGTGATAGTACTCAATTAAAGTTGTATTGAGGAATAAAAAAGAAAAAAACTCCTCAGTGTAAAAAAATTTAATAAACTTCACAGCAATGTCACATAGGTGAAAAAATTGATAAAATGAAGTAAAATTCACAGCAATATCACATGAGTGAAAAAATTGATAAAATAAAAGCCCAAGAAATCCAAAATGTAAATCGCACTTTGTTAGAAAACAGCAAAAAAACACAATAACTCTACCACCTAAAATGGAGAGTATGATCCCAATGGTGTGCAGTAAGTGATAAGGTCAGCGTACCCGACCGGTTTCGTCTAAGAAAGACATCAACAGGGGTATGTAGCTGAACCCCAGCTTCTGACTGCACTTAAATAGCCTGTACCCACCTGGATGTGTTTTCACCTTCTCCGCCATCTCCATGTTAGCGTGCGTGCCAATTGTACTTCACTTCCGGGAGTTTGCGTTCCGGCTATCGGAAATGCCAATACGGGGATAATGACAAAGTATACATATAGAATATGCAAATACCTAGATGTTTGGTGGCTGGATAATCCCTCTCCCGTCCTCATACTTAAACGAGGGGATCGAAATATCTAATACCGGTGATTCAGTTGTAATGGACGAGGCGGACGTCATGACGCCGAGCGCCATGCGTTCCACCTTGCGATCCACATGACATGCTGTCACACTTCCCTGTTACCAGACGTATGTGTTGCACGATCATTTCACACACAGATGAAGGCGATACGCAGAGCGGAATGCACAGCGTGCATTTCCACCCACGCCCACCTGGGTGGAGCGGTTCATCCCTACGTCAGAGCGCAGCAGGAGGATGTGACGAGCGGTGTTCAGCTCATGTGGATCGCAAGGTGGAACGCATGGCGCTCGGCGTCATGACGTCCTCCTCGTCCATTACAACTGAATCACTGGTATCAGATATTTCGATCCCCTCGTTTAAGTATGAGGACGGGAGAGGGATTATCCAGCCACCAAACATCTAGGTATTTGCATATTCTATATGTATACTTTGTCATTATCCCCGTATTGGCATTTCCGATAGCCGGGACGCACTTCCGGTAGTTGGAACGCAAACTCCCGGAAGTGAAGTACAATTGGCACGCACGCTAACATGGAGATGGCGGAGAAGGTGAAAACACATCCAGGTGGGTACAGGCTATTTAAGTGCAGTCAGAAGCTGGGGTTCAGCTACATACCCCTGTTGATGTCTTTCTTAGACGAAACCGGTCGGGTACGCTGACCTTATCACTTACTGCACACCATTGGGATCATACTCTCCATTTTAGGTGGTAGAGTTATTGTGTGTTTTTTTGCTGTTTTCTAACAAAGTGCGATTTACATTTTGGATTTCTTGGACTTTTATTTTATCAATTTTTTCACTCATGTGATATTGCTGTGAATTTTACTTCATTTTATAAATTTTTTCACCTATGTGACATTGCTGTGAAGTTTATTAAATTTTTTATTCCTCAATACAACTTTAATTGAGTACTATCACGGAACTCACCTTTTTCACCGGAAAACCTCAGTGGAAAACCTCAGTGAACCCCTGGACACAACATACCCCAAGGACAACAACTGGAGGTGACCAGAGAGGACAATCGGTCCACACAGGCCTGAAAGACTCCCCCACCGTAAGGTGTAGTGAGAGTCCATCCTGTCGGGTAAGGGTATCCATTCTTAACGTATTATCATTGAGGATCCCACTGTTGATATTTGTATCTTCACTCAAGAGGATTTTTTGTGTTTATATACCTTTGTGGTGTAAGTACTGCTCAACATGCATATAAACAGTCCAATCTATTGATTTATTGCACCTGTGTATACATAATTTTTGCTGTGCACTATACCCATGTATGGGAGGTATAGCTCATTATGTTGTATGCATCACTGTAGACACATGCTAATTCATTATGCCAACTAGGGCCAGGATTGGAATTTGATTCATAAAGTTCCCTTCCCTGTAGTTTCTTTTTTGGCTCAGTTTGGAAAGTTGTCTCACTCATTACGGGAATCATCACTGGATTTTGGTGATTCAATGATCTAGTATAGTGTTTTCTAAGAATACACGTTTTCACGTCACTATTATCACATAGGGTTCTCCCTTTAGCGAGGCCTTACTGTTTTGGGCACTGCATTTTATTTTTAAACCAACACACTAACCTTTTAGTTCTAAGAAACAAATCTTAAATTCCTACCTGCCATAAAGTATTTTTCTTTGGAGATTCATCTTCATTTTGATCATCCATTACTGAAGTGTTCTAAGGAAAAAAAGAAAAAAGGATTATTTGTTTGTACTAATTATGCTATAAAACTGAAATCTCTGCATGCAAAGCTAATTACTTATGCAAAGCTCTCGAATACCGTTCCATTCTAAAGGTCCACATTTAAAACTAGTCATGCCATCTATAGGATCAATTTATTTAAATTACAATCATGCATTGCATACTCTTATAGGACAGATCTGGTTCACTCTTAGTAAGGCAATGCATATTCATGCCAGAAGGTGCTCTCCCATCTCAGCCTCTACGATACATTAGCCGAGGTCGGCAGCCCATGTACCGCAATCTACCAGTCGATCAAAGTCAAATGAATGGTAAAATCGCCTGGGCTTGCTGACCTGCCACCATATGGCCTGGATGAAGGTGCAGGGAAAGCACAGGGACTACTTCCAGGCAAATGGTGCCAGCCGCAGAGGGAGCAAAGCCATGGCAACAGCAGTTCCGCGGAGGCATCGCCAAGCCACATAAGGTGATGCATCTTCTAAAGTTCTGTCAGGAATGCCAGGTGGATTGATACCAACACCACTCTGCCTCTTATTCCTGGTAGCCACAAGATCTACAACATGATGCAGCTTTGCATAAAGAAGCTATTGTGCCCATGTAGATGCAGTTGTGCCTTTATTACGCTGTACTCACACTGACGCGCTGCAGGTGCAGCATACCAACCCAGCTTTCCTGTAGGTTACCTGCACTTTAACAATAGCCTTCTATTATATCCTGCATGTTTGGTGCGCTTTATGAAAGCAGGCCAACACTTCTAAAATGCCTTACTAGGTTTATCTCATTAACAGGACCATGTTCCCAGTGATCATTGATTTCAACAATTGTTGTTAAGGTGGATCTCTACCTCCCACAGGTTGCCTTCCCCTGGTGGTAGTTACTAATTTCTTTAGACCGTTTTTTGCTCTTAGGTTAATCAGTATAAAAATCCAAGTGTGGTTAACACTTTTACATAGTTGTCAAAGTTGAATAGAGTCACCAATACAATCGGTGTGCGTTTCTAACAATTTGTGTATCCCTATACTCCTTCCTGACATCACTGTGCAAGCAGGTTACACATCTTTACTGCTCTAACAGTATATTAAACACACACACACGCGCACGCGCACGCACGCACGCAGTTTAAGATTGAACCACCTTTCATCCAAGTTCATTGTTTGAGCATGCATCTTTTTCAGAGATCTGACAATAAATGTTTTTTGTCAAATGATAGTCACCATTTAAAAATGTGTACACCGCCATCACAACCCCTCTGAAGTGACAATACTCCAGGGAGAACACATTTTTGTAGTCGTTTCTCATATGGTGGTAAGAGTACCCCACAGTAAGAGCTGTGCTAATGTGGAATAAACGCTCTAGAACTAGCTTTGGCCAGCTCAGACAGGTCCACCCGTCTGGATTTCACAGACAGATATCAGACACGTATCAGATATCGGCTGATGTCAGTGGACAGGTCACCGCTGACATTCACGGCTCCACAGGGGTGAATGGAGCGTCCAATCAAGTCCCCAACAGGTGGACCAGATCGGAAAGCCTGTGTGAAAGGGGCCTTAATGTGGCCTATAAACTGTACAACTCAATTGAGAAATGAACTGAAATCTTTTGGGGGGGGGGGGGGCTGGGTTTAAAAAAAAAAGAATAATGTGATTGCGCAAGTGTGCACACCCTCTAACTGGGGATGTAGCTGTGTTCAGAATTAAACAATCACATTCAAACTTTTCGACCAACGTTGTTCTACGTCAGCACTTTGAGGAGAAATATTGTGTTATAGCAGCAGATAGCTGCAATAACCCTGGGTATCATCATCTTTAGCGGGCGGTCCTCTTTCAGATAAAAGTTGTCTCTGCAGCAGTTTCACTCCCGCTGCACTCTGATGGTCTCCACCAGTAGTAGTTCTCTCTCTCCTGCTTTGATGTGGCTGCCGAGTGAGGGGAAAATGCCCCCCACCCAGCTCCATTGCATTGACTGGCATCACTTCCACCCAATGTTCGTAAAAGGAGTTTTTTTTCAAATGACTGTATTGCATTTTAGTGTAAATAAGAGAGATCGGAGGTCTTTTTGACCCCCAGATCTCATTTTTAAGGAGGTCCTGTCATGCTTTTTTTTTTCTTTATTACAAGGGATGTTTACATTCCTACAAAGAAAAGTGTATCGCTAAATAAAAGGAGATATCCTGTGATGGATATCATAGATAATATTCATTAAAAAGTGATTAACATTACATGTGACCACGATAGTTAAAAAAAAAAAAAAAGGAGGAGACGTCCATATACAAACTATAAGTGCCAACATAATATATACATGAGTCTAATAAACTCTTTCAAATAGTGACTGGAAAAATTGATTGATCCACCACCAAATGTCTCAAGGCTTACCGGACAGATTGAACCCAGGTGAGCATATACCCACTAGGTCAATCGAGCTTGTTAGAGGTCCTAAGACCATATAAGCTATAGCTTTAGATGTCTCGCTGTAACCTCCGATGTAAATGTCCTGAAGACCCGCATAGAAATTCAAATCAAATGAATATAGAAGGCTCAGCGAAAAGGCTTCAATTCATATATGGGGTATCATATCATGGTGTCCATTCCATAAATATTAAAAAGGAAAATGAAAAAAGAAGAGGCGCACATAGCGTAATTCTGCAAACTATTCCAAAGTATTTAATAAAATAAAAAAGTACACTCACATTTGCAGTGATGTAAGAAGCGCTCATAAAATTATAAAAACAGTGGCTGAGCCTTCTATATTTATTTCATGTGAATTTCTATGCGGGTCTTCAGGACATTTACATCCAAGGTTACATCGAGACATCTAAAGCTATCCCTTATATGGTCTTAGGACCTCTAACAAGCTTGATTGATCTAGTGCAGGGGTCTCAAAGTACCGTCACGCGGGCCATTTACGGCCCGCGGACCGGTAATAAATGGCACGCAGGCCCCACGATCACGGCTATTCACGGTAAATCCCCACTCAACTCCAAGCCGTGGACCCCCCCCCCCCCCCCCCCCCCCCCCCCGATCAACAACTTTGATCTGCGAACCGCCCCGCTCAACAACTCCGATCCGCGGAACCTCCCCCGCTCAACTCCGATCCGATGACACCCCCCCCCCCCCCCCGCTCATCAACTATGATCTGCGGACCTTCCCCTCACTCAACAACTTCGTTGGGAGGTATTGCTCATTTGTCCCTCATTCTGAAGTTGAAAAGTTCGGAGGTATGCCTGATGTGCTCTGATTGTGCCCTGATGTACCCCATGTACCCTGATATGCCATCTGCCCCAGGTACCCTGATGTGCCTCATGTACCCTGATGTGTCCCCGATGTGCTGGGCTCTGTACATCAGGGTACCCTGTGCCCTGATGTGCCCTGTACTGATGTGCTGTGCCTGATGTGCTCTCATGTGCCCTGATATGCCCCATGTACACTGATTTGCTGGGCTTTGTACCCCGATGTGCTGTTTCATGTGCCCTGTACCCTGATGTGCCATGTCCTGTACCCTGATGTGCCATGTGCCTTGTCCCGATATGTCCTGTCCTGATGTGCCGTGCTCTGTACCCTGATGTGGCCTGTTGTGCTGTACCCCTATGTGCTGTGCTCTGATGTGCCCTGTACCCTGTTGTGCTCTGATGTGCTGTGCCCTCATGTGCGCTGTACCCTGATGTGCTGTGCCCTGTGCCCTTATTTGCTGGGCTCTGTGCCTTGATGTGCTGTACCCTGATGTGCTGTGCCCTGTACCCTGATGTGCTGTGCCCTGCTGTGCCCTAATTTGCTGGGCTCTGAGCCTTGATGTGCTGTGCCATGATGGTGAGTGGTCCGTGTGCAGTGGTCCGTGTGCAGTGCAGTGGTCCGGGTTAATAATGCGTTTGCTGACACCAATACTAGGATTTAATAATGTGTCCGCTGACACCAATGCTGGGGGGGTTAATAATGTGTCCGCTGACACCAGTGCTGGGGGGGTTAATAATGTGTCCACTGACACCAGTGCTGGGGGTTTAATAATGTGTCCGCTGACACCAGTGCTGGGGGTTAATAATACGTTCGCTGACACCAGTACTGTTTTTGAAGTTTGAAAGTTTGCATGCTGCCCCCCATGGGATATGAAAACTTGTCTTGCGGCCCTCAGGTAATTTGAGTTCGAGACCCCTGATCTAGTGGGTATATGCTCACCTGGGTTCAATCTGTCTGGTAAGCCTTGAGACATTTGGTGGTGGATCAATCAATTTTTCCAGTCACTATTTGAAAGAGTTTATTAGACTCATGTATATATTTTGTTGGCACTTTTAGTTTGTCTACATTTCTTTTTTTGTTTGGCACCATGGTGGTCACATGTGGTGTTAATCACTTTTTAATGAATATTATCTATGATATGCATCACAGGATATCTTCTTATATTTAGCGCTACACTTTTCTTTGTATGTATGTTTTGCAATCTCTCTTGATCTATTTTTTCTGTGTTAGCTGCCGTTTCTTTTCACTATTTTTCTTCATTTTAGATTCCTACTAATAAGAATAAAAACGTAAACCAATAAAAAAATAAAATAAAAAATTTGTTGAACAGACAAGAAGGAGATACAGAGGAAATGCATAGATTAGGCTGTAGTGATTCCATGGAGCTAAAGACACCATGGCTTCTGCCAGATGATTTATGTCCTTGGAGACAAACCTGTCCAGTTCGTATGTGGACCTCCTGGCCTTCCAGATTCAACATCCAGATCCTGGATTACCTTTAAGGCCCCTTTCACACTGGGGCTGGAGCCGCGGCAGATAAAAATGGCAGTGCTATACCGGATTTGCCGCGGGATTCGGCCGCTAGCGGTGCTGTATTAACCTTTGCTAGCGGCGATTAAGGGTTAATACCGCCGGCAATGCGCCTCTGCAGAGGCGCATTGCGGGCGGTATTGCCGCGGTTTCCCATTGTTTTAAATTGGAAGGAGCGGTATACACGCCGCTCCAAAGATGCTGCTGGCAGGAGATTATTTTTCTCTCCTGCGAGCACATTGCCTCAGTGTGAAAGCCCTTGGGCTTTAACATTGAGTATGCAGTGCATGAGTTTATCAGGCGGTATAGCAGCGCTATTTTAAGCGCTGTACCGCCTGAAAAACTCCTCAGTGTGAAAGGGGTCTAAGCGTAAGGACCATTCCCATAGGTCCAGGCACTGGAGGCCGAGGAAGTACAGCTGAGCACAGAATTCTTTCCACTTCTCTTGCAAAATAAATATTACTTGCATCTGCATGACAATTTATGTACATCACTGCCATGGCACTGTCCTACTCAATGCTGGTCAAAGGACCCTCCAGCTAGTGTATTCAGTGAAGCACAACTAAATTGCCAAAAGCCACAGAATGTTTGATGGGAGACAAGATTCCGGCATCCCAATGTCCAAGCAGCCTGCACTAACCAAATTTTTATAACTTCTCACTTGGCATCAGTTGAGGATTTTACAAGATACCAAAAAAGGAAGAAATTTGCTAACCCCAGAGCTGAATTTTTGAATAACCAGGCCAGGGATAATTTGATATTTAGTGCCAGAGATAGTCATTTCATGGAACTGACTGACTTAACTCCCAATAATTGGATGTTGAGTTGTCTGGGCCTGGAGTCGAAGTGGAAAAGTCTCCAAGGAAATGGGAGAGTTGGGCGACTCCTAGACTGAGCACAGAGTTGGAAGTTTGGAGCTTAAAAATGTGTTTAGGACGAGACAGACATGAAGGGGTTGAGAGCAGAATTCTAGCCTGTAGCCCCTGTAAACAACCAAACATCCAATATGCCTATCTAAGGATTTGGATGCCTAGGAAGTCAAGGATTTGTGGATGGACTGTTTACCAAGTTTGAGCTTGGCTCCGAAGGTTGAGACCAGAAAGCAATGATGTGAACTTTTCTAGGAGGTGCTAGAAGTCTTCTTGAGCAAATAAGGACTCTCGCCACTGGTGACATTAAAAAGTGTGTGCAGCACAACACTAAAAAGACTGTCCCTCAAAGTGCATGTCCAGCATTTGAGCCATGTAATTTTTTCAATACTCACTTGCAGGAAACGCATACAGGAAAGGAGACTTGAGATCTAACCACCCATTTACAGTTGCACAAGGCTGTAGAGGCATGAGCTCCAGATGATCAGTAACAGATCAGTTTTAATGGCAAATAGATTCTTTCTGATAGCTTAAACAGTGTGGCAGACAAACATCACACAACCAGGGATTACCAAAGAGCACAAGGATTTTAAAAGCGCCTTCAATCCTGATTTAAAGGGGTTGTAAACCCTCATGGTTTTTCACATTAATGCATTAAAAGGTGAAAAACCTGTAGTGCCGCAGCCCCCCATTTTACTTACCTAAAAGCAGTCATCTTCCATCTGGGAACAAGCACACCAGTTCTAGCTGGTGTCTTGTCCTGATTGGATAGATTGTTAGCAGTGCAGTCATTGGGTCCCGCTGCTGTCAATCAAATCTAAAGATGTGGCGCCGGCACACGTCCTGCATTTTGTGTGAATTGACACAGATGCAGGACTTGAGAGCGCACCCGCACAGGTGTCCACTTTAGGAAAGCATTCTCCAACATGGACACTTAATGCAGGGAGAAGCCACCAGCACCACTGAGGGACCTCCAGAAGAGGACGACCGGGGCCACACAAACTGCACAGTGGAGGGAATAGGGGAAGCTGCCAAGTCCACAGCAGGGGCAGCTTAAACACTTCAATACCCGCCCATTGACAATTGACGGCCAGAGATGGGATGTCCAATCCTAAGTGGCCGTCAATTGACGGTCTGGGCTTTGCAGGTGAATATCTGAATGATGCCTGCAGCCAGAGGCATCATCCAGATATCCTCTTCTTCAGCCGGCGATTCTGCATGACATAAGAATGATCATAGCGGCGGTTTCGCCACTTGATCATTCATACAGCCCCCCCCTCCCGCTGCCATCCGGTGCTTCTCCGGGCTCTCCCGTGCCTTCGGAGGCCCGGAGAACAAATCGTCCGGCGTCGGCAGGAAGCATAGAGATGACTGGTGACCAGATAGTCACCAGTCATCTCTATGACCGTCGGAGGACCCGGGCATGTGATGGCGTCACGCCCGGGTCCCCGTAAGTAAACAAAGCCGCGATTGCGGCTGTAAGCAACCATTTATGAGATCAGTGAATTTTTTTTCACCGATCTCATGGTTTCCAGCCTGGAGGAGAGATGTGAGGTCTTATTGACCCCGCATCTCTCTTCAAAGAGGACCTGTCTCACACATTTCCTATTACAAGGGATGTTTACATTCCTTGTAATAGGAATAAAAGTGGAAAAAAAATTGAAAAAAAGTGTAAAAATAAATAAAAAAATAAGTAAAAAAAATAAATAAGAGATAAAAAAAAAAAAATTAAAACGCCCGTCCCCGATAGCTCGCGTGCAGAAGCGAACGCACACTTAAGTCCCGCCGACATATGTAAACGCCGTTTAAACCACATAAGTGAGGTATCGCCGCGTGCGTTAGAGTGCCAGTAACGCATCTAGCACTAGATCTCCTCTGTAAATCTAAACTGCTAACCTGTAAAAAATAAATAAAAATAAAGCGTTGCCTATGGAGATTTTTAAGCACCTTAGTTTGGGGCCATTCCATGAGTGTGCGCATAATTAAAGCTTGACATGTTGGGTATCTATTTACTTGGTGTAACAATCTTTCACATAATACAAAAAAATTGGGCTAACTTTACTGTTTTGTTATTTTTTTAATTCATTAAACAATTTTTTTTTTTAAAGGCGTTTAAAAAATGATTGCGTAAATACCGTGCGTGATAAAACGTTGCAATGACCGTCGTTTTATTCCCTAGGGTGTCTGCTAAAAAAACATATATAATGTTTGGGGGTACTGCGTAATTTTCTAGCAAAAGAATGATTATTACATGTAGGAGAGAAGTGTCAGAATAGGCCCGGTATGGAGGTGGTATAAAAGCCCGGTATTGAAGTGGTTAAAGTGGTTGTAAACCCACTTTTTGGACTTCTACCTATAGGTAAGCCCAGAATAAGGCTTACCTATAGGTATTGGAAACATCTCCTAAACGTGCACCTTTTAGGAGATATTTCACTTGTAGTCCACCGGAAATGCGAACGGCACGTGTCGGGAAGAAACGAAACTCTGTATCTTTTCTTCCCCAGCATAGGTCAGTGTTCTTCAAAGCCAGAAAAAGGATGACAGGGGGGAAAAAAAAAAGCCCTGGTGACCTTTAAGAGGAGCTTAGGCTGAAGACAGGCCTGCAATCACCCATCCCAGTGGGGTCTGTGTACAGCCTCCAAAGTCAGTGCTAGAAGCTGCAACAAAAGATAGCTGCAAGGAGGGACCAAATTTATCTGGCAGAATAAAAAAATCCAGAAGAAAAATAAAATTTTAAGCAGAGAAATGGTGTAAAGCTTCATAGGAGAAAAAAAAAAAAAAGAAAACAGACACTGAGGTGTGCCAGAAGTAGGAGAGAAACAATGATTTCACCTTTCTGCCTGCCAGTGTCCAAATCCTCCTCTAGGTGGCAGAACAACCCAACAGTATTTAAATTCCTATGTCCCTAAATAAAGACAAACTTTCACAAAACAGATGGACAAATTTTTATTTATTTTTTAGCAATGTCTACACTGCTCTTCCAAAACCCGTAAAATGTACAATGCAAATAAAACCTAGGGAGACAACACATATACATTTAGTGCCTGATCAACCCAGCAGCTGCATTAAAAAGCAACGGCTGGTGTGAGCTACAGTACAGACCAAAAGTTTGAACACACCTTCTCATTCCAAGAGTTTTCCTTATTTTCAGGACTATGAAAATTGTAGTCACACTGAAGGCATCAAAACTATGAATTAACACATGTGGAATTATATACATAACAAAAAAGTGTGAAACAACTGAAAATATAGGTCATATTCTAGGTTCTTCAATGTAGCCACCTTTTGCAGCAGACATCTCTAGAACAACTGTGCGAATCAGGCCTTCATGGTAGAATATCTGCTAGGAAACCACTGCTAAAGAAAGGCAACAAGCAGAAGAGACTTGTTTGGGCTAAAGAACACAATGAATGGACATTAGACCAGTGGAAATCTGTGCTTTGGTCTGATGAGTCCAAATTTGAGATCTTTGGTTCCAACCACCGTGTCTTTGGGCGACGTAGAAAAGGTGAACGGATGGACTCTACATGCCTGGTTCCCACCGTGAAGCATGGAGGAGGAGGTGTGATGGTGTGGGGGTGCTTTGCTGGTGACACTGTTGAGGATTTATTCAAAATTGAAGGCATACTGAGCCAGCATGGCTACCACAGCATCTTGCAGCGGCATGCTATTCCATCCGGTTTGCGTTTAGTTGGAGCATCATTTATTTTTCAACAGGATAATGACCCCAAACACACCTCCAGGCTGTGTAAGGGCTATTAGACCAAGGAGAGTGATGGGGTGCTGCGCCAGATGACCTGGCCTCCACAGTCACCGGACCTGAACCCAATCGAGATGGTTTGCGGTGAGCTGGACCGCAGAGTGAAGGCAAAAGGGCCAACAAGTGCTAAGCATCTCTGGGAACTCCTTCAAGACTGTTGGAAGACCATTTCAGGTGACTACCTCTTGAAGCTCATCAAGAGAATGCCAAGAGTGTGCAAAGCAGTAATCAAAGCAAAAGGTGGCTACTTTGAAGAACCTTAAATATGACATATTTTCAGTTGTTTCACACTTTTTTGTTATGTATATCATTCCACATGTGTTAATTCATAGTTTTTATGCCTTCAGTGTGAATCTACAATTTTCATAGTCATGTGTCCAAACTATTGGTCTGTACTGTATGTCGAGTGGTGCTCAAATTCTAAAAACAGATGAACTGTTTTTTGAAGTTTGAGAGCCCTTTCACACAAAGCACAGGGGACGTCTGTGTTAAAGCAGCTCTTTACCATCATTTTTGAGGCGCTTTTCAGCCGTAAGTGGGCTCTTTTAACCCCTGCTAGTGGCTACCCAGTGTAGCCCAACACACTTAAAGGGGCTCTAAAAGGTAAAAAGTTTTTTCCCTAAATAGCTTCCTTTACCTTAGTGCAGTCCTCCTTCACTTACCTCATCCTTCCATTTTGCTTTTAAATGTCTTTTCTTTTTAGAAATCCTCACTTTTTGTTCTTCTGTCTGTAACTACACACCGTAATGCAAGGCTTTCTCCCTGGTGTGGAGAAAGCCGCTTGAGGGGGGAGGGGGCGAGCAGGACACTCTACTTTGCAGATAGAGAAAGGAGCTGTGTGTTAGTGGGCGTCCTGACCCTCCTGCTCGCCCCCTCAAAAGGCTTTCTCCACACCAGGGAGAAAGCGTCGCATTACGGTGTAAAGTTACAGACAGAAGAACAGGAAGTGAGGATTTAAAAGCAAAATGGAAGGATGAGGTAAGTTAAGGAGGACTGCACTAAGGTAAAGGAAGCTATTTAGGGGAAAAACTTTTTACCTTTACAGCCCCTTTAAAGTGTCACTAAAGGAAAAAAAAAATTGTCATTTAAAATAACAAACATGTTATACTTGCCTCCACTGTGCAGTTCGTTTTGCACAGAGCGGCCCCGATCCACGTCTTCTGGGTCCCTTGGCAGCGGTCTCTGGTCCTCCCCGCAATTAGTAACCACAGTCATGCGAGAGAGCTTGCATGGTGGTCAGTAATTGCAGGCGCGCTCCCGTGATACAGCGAGGAGCTGCATCATTCAGCCCCGCCCCTCGGGTCGCCGCATCACTGGATTTGATTGACAGCAATGGCTGCGCTGCTCTCAATCCATCCACTCTTGCCAATCAGCGGCCAGGCTGAGCACCGAAGAGGATATGGGGGCCGCGTAGGACATTCGAGGGGTCAGGCAAGTATAACGGGGGCTTGGGGGGGGGGGGGGGGGGCAGCATTCAATGTTTTTTTCACCTTAATGCATAGATTGCATTAAGGTGAAGAAAAAAAAAACTTTAAGTGTACATTTAATACCAGCGTTAATTCTTGTATTATCACCATTCTCTTAACACGCTCTAACACTTGCCGATTTTTACAAGGCTCCAAGGCTGTTTAATAAACTGTGTTGTCTCCAAGCGTTGTTAGCAGTGTGTCAGATTGAAAGGAATGTGGGGAGGGTACTACATTAAAACCTTGGATTGCGAGCATAATTCATTCCAGAAACATGCTTGTAATCCAAAGCACTTGTATATCAAAGCATTTTTTTTCAGGGTATAAAAGAGAAGAGAGGCACCTCTAAATGTAGCAATAAGTTGCTAAGTGTTTTACCTTCATTAAATGTAACCATATTGCTACACTTAGAGGCTCCTCTTCTTTTATACTACTCATCTGCGACATGATGCTACTCATATCAAGACATCGCTTGTATATCATTTTGCTCATATTGCAAAACGCCCTTGAACCAAGTTACTCTCAAACCAAGGTTTTACTGTAGTTGCACAGCAGCTCTCTTGTGAGGGGAAACACATCGACAGTAAAGGATCCTAGATTATTTCTCAGAACTGTTTAAGAGTTTAGGAGTAGAAAAAAAAAAAAAAAAAAAACAGTGTTTTAGCTGGAAAAGCGTGGCATAAAAAACGCGAAGAGCATATTGTACAATGTTTAGGCGAGTTTATGAGCGTTCGAGTTTACAGGCAGAGCATGCTGCATTTTACCTGCACTGGACTTTACTGGAACGCTGTAAAACACACCAAAAATGCACTGGAACACTTTTCCTTGCCCAAGGTTAATAAAAAAGAGGGGTGAAAAAAAGCACTGGACTGCTTAAAAAACGTACCAAAACACACATTGGAGTGCATTAAAAATGCACATGCAAAAAAAACACTTGGAACGCATCCGGATTGTCTATGGTGTGAACTGGTTCTGAAACTTGACTTTTTTCCCCCCTTCAAAATAGTCAAAAAATAAAAAATAAACGGCTGTAAATCAAAAGAGGCTAAGCGTGAGTAACCGCGTTTAGTGCTTGAAATACCTCTAAACTCAGCTTCTGAACTCATTTTTTGCGTTCCAAAAAAAGCCTCTAAACTCAACTGACTAGAAACGACCCTGTGTACATGTACTGAGCAGCGGTGTACATGAGGTTTAAGGCTCTGTTTACACCCGAGTGATCCAGATCGCAGGTGGAATTGCCAAGATTTTAAATCCGGGCAAATTGAGGGAGGCTTGTGCGATGCCATCATTTCTTAATCACGCTGTGATTTTCCGCGATTGTCACTTGATAAACCACGCTGCAATCGCAGCAAATGACAAAGCTCATCACTCAAAAAGGAGCAGGAGCTCCTTATGAGCGACAGCCTATTGTGTTGCTATTTGCCACAATTGCAGCACAATCAGGCAACAATCGCAGGAAAGCCAATTTGCGATTGGGACGCCATTAGAAAGTAATCGAACTGCACAAGCGTCCCGTGATTTGGAATCATGGACAGAATTGCGGTGATACCACCTGCGATCTGGATTGCTCAGGTGTGAAGGAGCTCGATTGTTTTTTTTTCCCCAAACAGACATGCTGGTTGTACAGAAGTCGATCTACCACTCAACTTCTGTGAAAGCAGCCTGTCCCATATATGGATTGAAAGTTCAGTCAGTCCCTGCTGAACTAGCCAAATTTCGATTCATATGACTGGCATAAGAAAGGCGATCTCCTGCATTAGAAAATACTGTATGCATCACACGGTCATTTAGGTCTACTACTCTCCTGTTTCTTAGCATAGATGTGCACTCTGCTCTACCATTATATATGCATGATATGCGAGTGCTGCAGTGGGGTTGATTTACTAAAACTGGAAAAGCAAAATCTGGTGCAGCTGTGCACAGTAGCAAGTCGGCTTCTAACTTCAGCTTGTTCTGTTAAGCTTTGACAAAACATGGGAGCGGATTGGTTCTCTATGCACATCTGCACTCTCCAGATTTAGTAAATCAACCCCATAGGGCTCTAGATGAACACATACCCTACAACGTCCCTGAAGCACTGAAAGTTATTCTACACTGAAAAAAGGCTTGGTGTTAAATCCAGGGTATTTAACAACACGTTTACACTGTTTTTAGGACTCTTCTGAGCCAACATGGGTTATTAACCACTTAAGGACCGGACCAATATGCTGCTAAATGCCCAGAGGCGTTTTTACAATTCGGCACTGCGTCGCTTTAACAGAATTGCGCGGTCGTGCGACGTGGCTCCCAAAAAACATTTGCATCCTTTTCTTTCCACAAATAGAGCTTTCTAGATGGTATTTGATCACCTCTGCGATTTTTATTTTTTGCGCTATAAACAAAAATAGAGCGACATTTTTGAAAAAAAAAATATATTTTTTTACTTTTTGTTATAAGAAAAATCGAATAAACTAAATTTTAGTCAAACATTTAGGCCAAAATGTATTCAGCCACATGTCTTTAGTAAAAAAAAAAAATAAAAAAAAAATAGCTACCTAGCGGCAACAGTGACTAATACAGCGATCAGGTAAAATGATCGCTTAGTGACACTGGCAATAGGGGGTGAAAGGGTTAACTAGGGCTGTGATCAAGGGGTTAAAACTTTATCAGGGGGGGTACGGGGGCTACCCTGGACCTAACACTAACTGCCTGTCACACTGACACTAAATGCAGTGATCAGTACATATATGATCACTGCATTAAGTGACAGTGTGACAGGGGGGTGGGGGGGGGGGGGAAGTTATGTGCCTGTGTGTTACTGTGTCAGTGTAGTGTTTGTGCAGACTCACTTGTGATGTCTTCTCTCCTCAGCGGCGGTTGAAAATACCGCCGAGAGGAGAGATTACATCACTTTCCCCTTCCTTTGTTTACACAGGAAGAGGACGGGTGGCGGACGCGCTTTGGCTGGGAGCGATCTGGAGGGGGCGGACAAAAACTAACAGCCGCCCCCTCGCTCCCACAGCCTACGGATCTGCCGCATGTAGACCCACGTCTAGGCAGGGACGTACAGGTATGCCAATGTGCCTGTACATGCCATTCTGCCAACGTAAATGTACATGCGGCGGTCCTTAAGTGGTTAAACAGTTACATTCCTATACTAACACTGTAGTTATCACAGAGTGAACATCTTAAGGTGGAGAGAGGTGATATTTGGTTTACACCTACAGGTAAGCCTAGATTATGGCTTACCTGTAGGCATTTGCAATATCTCCTAAACCTACACAATTTGAGATTTTTGCCAAAAGGAATATACCGTTGTCCACGGCGCATGTGCGCTATAGACGGCGCACTGAGAATGGCGTTTTTCTCAATGGCCAATGCCAGCTTTGCTGTGTCCCATGCGCATGCACAGAGTGAAGTCTTCACCGCTCTGGCCAATCACAGCGCCGATAACCGGAAGTAACCTTCCAGAGAGATGTCTGCAGCCAGAGGGGGGAGACGAGGGTGGCTTTGATTTAAGGCAATTCATAATGAGCTAGTATGCTAGTCATACTAGCTCATTATGCCTTTGTCTAGCAGGTTATTTTTTTATTTTTTGGAGGGGTTTACAACTGCTTTAAAACACCTCAGAGAAATACCACCCTGATTCACTGTGATAAGGCTTAAAACGCAACTTATCAGTTTAACGCGGGTTATTAAAACGTACACCTTGGTGTGAAAAGTCAAGTTAGACTTACCGGTAAGTTGTTTTTCATGAGTCTTTCAGAAAAGCACCTTGAGAGTGCGACTCCACCTACTTGACAGGAAACACAGCACCAAACTTATTAAAAGGAGGTAGTAGTAGAGAAACCTCCGGCCCAAGCTGGAACACATAAGAGTATGGTTCGTCACAACATAATAATCAAAAACAATAAGGGCGGGTTGCTGCTGTCCTGAAAGACTCATAGAAAAAAAAGTTACCGGTAAGTCTAACTTGACTTTTCCCCTATCGTCTTTCAGGACAGCACCTTGAGAGGATAATAGAGACTTACCCACTTAAGGACCACAGCCTGCAAGACCTGTCTGCCAAAAGCCTGATCGCTTGCTGACAGAAGGTCCAGCCTGTAATGACAAACATTAGGTAGCTTGACCACGTAGCCGTCATACAAATTTGGTCTGGGGTGGCACCAGCTATTTTTGCCCATGTAGTGGCCCAAGACCTGGTAGAATGGGCTTAAATCCCCAGTGGGGGAGATAGCCCGCTTGGGATTAGGCTGCCAGGATAACGGCTTTAAGTCATCTAGCTATTGACCCCGATTGATGCTTGGTGGCCCTTCTTTTTCCCCATAAAAAGTATGAACAAAGAGTCAGAAGATCGAAAGTCCTTGGTTACTTCAACATAATGTAACAAAGTCCTCCTCACATCCAAATCGTGGAATTGGCTTTCCTTTTCACCCGAATGGTTTGAGCAAAAGGTTGGTAGGATGATCTTCTGCAACCGATTGACTCCACTTTTCAAAAGAAAGCTGGATCAGTCTTTAGTACAATCCTATCCGTGTAAATAGAGAAGGTTTTTTACTGACAGGGTATGCAGCTCACGAATCCTCCTAGCTGATGTTATTGCCACCAAGAACAAGGTCTTAAGTGTAAGGCCCCGTACACACGAGCAGACAGATTTGTTCAAATCGGTCGGACAGACCGATTTGAACAAATCTGTCTGCTGGGATGTATTGGTTTGATCGCGTACACACGATCAAACCAAAATCCCCGCCGGCAGACGGCACGCTGACGTGTCGGTGACGTGTCGGTGACGTTGACGCCGCCACGTCACCGCACCAGGAAGTGAATTACTTCCGCGCATGCGTCGAATCCATTCGACGCATGTGCGAGAAGATATGTTTGCTGGTTAGCGTACTAACCAGCAGACATATCGGGCTGACGGGTTCCCAGCCGACAGATTTGAAAGCATGCTTTCAAATCTGTCGGCTAGCCAAATCCGTCGGCTCGCCCGTACACACGATCGAATCTGTCTGCTGGGACGGTCGGGCCGACCGTTTCCAGCAGATAGATTTGATCGTGTGTACGCGGCCTAAGATTCTTCAGAGAAATGTCTTGTGGCGGTTTAAAAGGTTCCTTAGTGAGTGCCTGGAGAACCACTTATAATCCCAACTGGGAAAGTGCTTCGCAGGAGCTGGTCTGGATCTAGCAAGTGCCTTGAAAAATGTTTACACTAGAGGCTCTGACGATATTGGTGTTTCCAGAAAAACTCCTAATGCGGCTTCTGCACTTTTAGGCTAGGTTCACACTGCTGCCAATTAAAAATCGCGGTAAAAATTTTGTTTTTACGGCTGCGTTTTTGCCGCTATTCGCGGCCACGATTTCAGGGAATGCCAGTCTATAGAGCTGAATTTGCATCCCACACAGATCAAACTCGCACAGGACCCATCTTATATTCGCAACGCATGATGTGAACAGTACTATGGGAAAACAATGTTATTTTAATGACAGTGGAATTTGAGCATTCGCAAAAGAATTTGCAGCAGTGTGAACCTAGTCTAAATGTACTAACTAGCCTTTTTCTGCTTCTGAAGAAATTCCAGGATTGACACTAGATTTTTCACCACTCCATTTGATGATTGATACCAGGAGTTGTAAACCTTCCAGTATTTAGCATTGATTATTCTGGTAACAAACTTTCTACTGGAAAGCAAGGTAGTAACCAGGGGTTGAGACAGACCTTTTCGTCTCAACTGCCTCTCAGATACCACGCCGTGAGGCTTAGACTGGCCTTCATCTGGATGGAGTATCGGACCCTGCAGAAGCAGATCCTGCTGGAGAGGCAGCTGCCAAGACAGTCTGACTGCCATACGAAGTATGGTGGTAAACAACTCCTTTTTTGGCCAAAATAGAGCAATTAGAACTACTTCCACCTTCTCCTTCTGAATCTTCCTCAGTACCAACGGGATTAGTTAAAACGGAGGAAAGGCGTAACCCAGCTGGAAGTTCCAAGGCTGTATTAACCCATTTGTTCCCTGGGAACTGTCTTTTCTGTGAATGGTGAAAAAAAAAAAAAAAAAAACAGAAGTTGCATATTTTCTGCTGACGCAAATAGGTCTATTTGTGGTTGGCCCCATGCCTCGATCATTGTGAAGACTTATGAATTTAGGGTCCATTCTGCTTCCTAAATCCGTCTTCTGCTTAGAAAATCTGACACTATATTTAGAGTGCCCTTGAGGTGGACTGCTGATAAGGACAGCAAATGATTTTCTGCCCAATTTAGGATGTTTGAGGCGAGAAGTTGTTTTGCTTCTTGTGCCCCATTGCCTGTTTAAGTAGGCTATGGTAGTGGTATTGTCCTAGAAGACTTGAATATGGGAACCTTTAAGGTCTAGACATAAGGCATCCAACGCCAAGGCCACTGCCCTTAGTTCTCTTTAATTGGAGGACTTTTTTGCCTTGGACCAAACACCCTGAGCATTGTTTTGACCCAGATGCACCCCCATCCCCATAGGCTGGCATCCATCGTTGCCACGTTTTCCTATTGGAAACTGGCATAACAGGCCTGCTGACAGGTTTGTCTGACTTCACCATCAAAGTGATACTTTGACCTTGGTGGGGATTTTCACCTTTGTCTCTAGAGATTCTGTCCTGTGATCCCATGCTTTCAGGAGGAAACTCTGAAGTAGGTCTGAAATGAAGCCTTGCCCATTGCACAGCTGGCATGGATGGGGTTAGGGTTCCTAGGGCTGACATAACTTGCCTTACAACTCCTGATTTGTCAGTAAGGAGGCTACGACCTTTTGAATCTATCTTTGTCTTCTGGGAGAAAACAATTCTCTGCTCCACGGAGCTGATCCGATACCCCAGAAATTGTGTTTCTTGGGTTGTGTTGAAATTTAAAGGTTTCCATATTTATGATGCAGCCCAAGGACTCTAGATGAATGCAGGCTCTTACGAGGTCCTCCAGGGAAAAATTGTTGGGAGGGGACAAAGAAGAGCAGGTCATCTAGGTATGGAATTACCGCTACCCCTGCCAGCAAAGAGGAGCGAGAGCCTCTGCCATGACCTTTCTAAATATTCTCGGAGCCGAGAAAAGGCTGAATGGGAGGGCTTTTAATTGTAGGTGCATAACCTCTTCACATGTTTATTGCCAATCTTAGAAACTTTTGAGATTGAGGGTCTATGGGGATATGCAGATAGGCATCTCGAAGGTCGATAGATGCCATAAAGCACTCGTGTCCAAAGGTTTTTGACTATGAAGATCGAGTCCATACAGAATATTTTGTATAGGACTAATCTGTTCAGCGGCTTCAGGTTGAGAATGAATCTAAAACTTCCGGACGGATTTTTAATTATGAATATATGGAAATAAAATCCCTGATAAAGGCTCCCCCTGTGGTACTTGAGTCAGAACCCCCTGGTTCATCAGATCCTTCATTGCTAGGGATTTGACTACATCTCTTGGTAAATTTAGCAAAAGGTACCTCTGGGGGGGGTTAGCATAGAGCAGGGGTGCACAACCAGTGGCCTGGGGGCCCTCTGATGTGGCCCGCGACCTCCTTCTCCGGGCTGGCTTAGAATAAAATACTGTTACTAAAATCACAGTGTGTATATATAGGCATAATTTCATTATAACTGGCAGAGGCAGAGCAGTGCACCTGCAGGTTACCTGCACTGAGCCATAGACTTCTGTTATTACCTGCAAGTTTGGTGAGCTTTCTGAAAGTGCACCAAACCTGTCAAATATAATAGCAGTCTATTGCAAAGAGCAGGAAAGCCAAAAGGTACACTGCATAGGTAAACCGCAGCCCATCAGTGTGAAAGCAGCCTTGGGCCCCTTACACGGACCCAATTGGAAATTGGACCCTCCATTCACCTCTAAGGAGTGGCAGATGTAAACCGACTTGTGCCCACCTCCAAAACTATAAAAATAAAAAATAAAGTATAGTGGTCTGTGTACACTCTGCATATGCAGAGCAGACATGGACCTGCCATCCTGCCCGCTCCGTTTGTGGCCTGCGACCGGTTACCAAGTCGCTTAAGTGGCCCTCGCGCTTCAAAAGGTTGGGCACCCCTGGCATAGAGGATACATAATGATTTTTAGTTATGGTTGCGCAATAAGGGAGAAAAATTTGAAGGTCTTCCACCCCACCTGCAACCGGCTGTCATTGTGCTTTGCTGGCTGATGCAAGAGGATAGAACAAGACATTCACCTCGTCTTTTCCCTTCTGCCCTAAACAACCTTCCTTCCTCTCTTGAGGCTTGCTTTGTTCTTGAGCCTTTTGAGGACGAAAAAAACTTTTGTCTGTCTGCTTTTTCTTTTTTACAGGAGTTTCTTCTTGTCTGCAGTTCTGTCGAGAACCGCATCTAAAAATGGGGGCCAAACAATAAATCCCCTTGGAAGGGTACTACGCACAGCTTTTTTTTTTTAGACGCAGTTTTCCCCGGCTAGGTTTTCAACCACAGCGCTCTGAGTTAGTAAGGGCGGCAGACTTTACTGTCATCCCGATAGGGTACAGCTGCTGACAGGGTTAAGTAAGAGTCCAGGATTTCTTGCTGTGGAGAATCAGCTACAATATGGGCTTTAATCTGGTTCAACCAATACGCCATATTTCTAGAGATGCAAGTAGACACCATTGCAGGCTTAAGGTCGCCTATGATGGATTGCCAGGCCCTTTTTAATTGCCGATCCATCCTTTTATCCATGGGGTCTTTCAGAATCCTTTTGTCTCAAATGCTAGATCTGTAGATCTCGAGACTTTAGAAAAAGGCTGCATCGAGTTTTGGAACCTTATTCCAGGGAGCTGCTGGATATTAATCGAAAGGAAACCTCTTGTGTGCTCTAGCAAAGAAAGGGTTTTTTTTTTAGGATCATTCCATTCTTTCTTGATTGCCTCAGAAATGACTGCATGGACTGGAAAGGTACACATCTTGGGCTCACCTAGACCTGCATACATCCTGTCGTGTAAAGATAACTCTTTACGCTCTTCCGCTAAGTCTAAAGTCGCATGAATAGCTTTTAGAAGGCCATCAACTTGTTCCAAAGAGAATTTATATTTAGAAGACATTCTCCAGCTCATTCTCCTGAGAATGTGAGGAGGGGGGGGGGGGGCTCTGCAAGCGGAAGACGCTTCCTCCTTCACCAAGGCATCAATACATGATTGACAAAGCCTTTCCAGCCTTCAGGTAGCTTAGACTTGCATGAAGGACATTTCTTTATATTCCCTGGGTCAGAGGTCTTGGCCTGGCGTAAGGGGGGAAAAAAGACAAACCATTTTCAGTCAGCCTGAAAACCATTTAAGATGCTCACCACAGGTGCACAGTGATGGATCCACTACACTCATGTGCCCAGACAGGCCCTCGCCACCAGGTGGGGGGGGGGGGGGGAGAACTCAACCCCCTCTAATGGAAAAGAGAGCTAGAGAGACCCCATAGTAAATAAGTAGAACCTCAGTCTACTCTTTAGCTGGGCCTTGCTGGTGCCTGTCCCACTCGCTGCAGATCCTGCATCGCTATGCTGGTGGCAAACGCCGGCTCCGGACTCCACTAGCGCCTCTGCACCAGACTAGAACAGGCGGAAAGCGCCACCAGACCTGTACAGTGCTTTCTGCAGAAATGGCGTCATTGCCTCACGCCTGCTTGTGGTCCCCTTCTGGTTACCTCACTTCCTGGGGAAGCAGCCTGACCTTCCCAAGATGGCGGTGGCCTTCGGCTGCCCGGACAGAAAAACATGTCCGTGCCTCTACCATGCTGAAGGGGAGCGCCCCGGAGCAGTCCCAGCTCCTCTGAGCACCGATGAGGGAGAAGGAGCCCATCCACAAGGCACTCTCTAGCCTGTGGGAATGGGAGGAATCAGACTGAGGTATGCAAAAAAAAAAAAAAAAAACAGGTGGAGAAGGGAGATCTGGCCTCTCAGGACAGCACCTAGAGAGCTCCCAACACCCACGTGTTCCTGCTGGAGGAAACGCAAAAAAACTTATAAGTGGAAAGGAGCCTAATTTTAAGAAGTTTGGTGGTGGTGCGTCAAGTGGGTGAACCACGCTCTCAAGATGCTGTCCTGAAAGACGATAAGAAAAAGCACTGGATAAAATTGTATTTTGTTTTTGCTCTGCCTCAATATCTACTCACTTTGGGAATGTGCTCAAATAGTTGAAAAAAACTTTTACCCTGGGTTTACACTAGTGTGATGCATGAACCAGGCCAATTCCAGCGCCGGTTCCAGTTTTGCTCCTCTCCCACAGGCAGTTCACACTGCCTTGTGCGAATCGCTGCAGGTAGGGTTGTCCCGAAACCAGTATCGGTACCGATACCGAGTATTTCCGTGACGGGGGGGGGGACACACACATGGCTGCATGGGGGGGACACACACATGGCTGCATGGGGGGGACACACACATGGCTGCATACACACATGGCTGCATGGGGGGGACACACACATGGCTGCATACACACATGGCTGCATGGGGGGGACACACACATGGCTGCATACACACATGGCTGCATGGGGGGGACACACACATGGCTGCATACACACATGGCTGCATGGGGGGGACACACACATGGCTGCATGGGGGGGACACACACATGGCTGCATGGGGGGGACACACACATGGCTGCATGGGGGGGACACACACATGGCTGCATGGGGGGGACACACACATGGCTGCATGGGGGGGACACACACATGGCTGCATGGGGGGGGACACACATGGCTGCATGGGGGGGGACACACATGGCTGCATGGGGGGGGACACACATGGCTGCATGGGGGGGGACACACATGGCTGCATGGGGGGGGACACACATGGCTGCATGGGGGGGGACACACATGGCTGCATGGGGGGGGGGACACACATGGCTGCATGGGGGGGGGACACACATGGCTGCATGGGGGGGGGGGACACACATGGCTGCATGGGGGGGGGACACACATGGCTGCATGGGGGGGGGGGGACACACATGGCTGCATGGGGGGGGGGGGGACACACATGGCTGCATGGGGGGGGGGGACACACATGGCTGCATGGGGGGGGGGGGGACACACATGGCTGCATGGGGGGGGGGACACACATGGCTGCATGGGGGGGGGGGGGGGGGGGGACACACATGGCTGCATGGGGGGGGGGGGGACACACATGGGGGGGGGACACACATGCATGGGGGGGGGGGCATGGGGGGGGACACACATGGCTGCATGGGGGGGGGGATGGGGGGGGACACACATGGCTGCATGGGGGGGGACACACATGGCTGCATGGGGGGGGACACACATGGCTGCATGGGGGGGGGACACACATGGCTGCATGGGGGGGGACACACATGGCTGCATGGGGGGGGACACACATGGCTGCATGGGGGGGGACACACATGGCTGCATGGGGGGGGACACACATGGCTGCATGGGGGGGGACACACATGGCTGCATGGGGGGGGACACACATGGCTGCATGGGGGGGGACACACATGGCTGCATGGGGGGGGACACACATGGCTGCATGGGGGGGGACACACATGGCTGCATGGGGGGGGACACACATGGCTGCATGGGGGGGGACACACATGGCTGCATGGGGGGGGACACACATGGCTGCATGGGGGGGGACACACATGGCTGCATGGGGGGGGGACACACATGGCTGCATGGGGGGGGACACACATGGCTGCATGGGGGGGGACACACATGGCTGCATGGGGGGGGACACACATGGCTGCATGGGGGGGGACACACATGGCTGCATGGGGGGGGACACACATGGCTGCATGGGGGGGGACACACATGGCTGCATGGGGGGGGACACACATGGCTGCATGGGGGGGGACACACATGGCTGCATGGGGGGGGACACACATGGCTGCATGGGGGGGGACACACATGGCTGCATGGGGGGGGGACACACATGGCTGCATGGGGGGGGACACACATGGCTGCATGGGGACGGGGACACACATGGCTGCATGGGGGGGGGACACACATGGCTGCATGGGGGGGGACACACATGGCTGCATGGGGGGGGGGGACACACATGGCTGCATGGGGGGGGGGGGACACACATGGCTGCATGGGGGGGGACACACATGGCTGCATGGGGGGGGGGGGGACACACATGGCTGCATGGGGGGGGACACACATGGCTGCATGGGGGGGGGGGACACACATGGCTGCATGGGGGGGGGGACACACATGGCTGCATGGGGGGGGGACACACATGGCTGCATGGGGAGGGGGACACACATGGCTGCATGGAGGGGGACACACATGGCTGCATGGAGGGGGACACACATGGCTGCATGGAGGGGGACACACATGGCTGCATGGAGGGGGACACACATGGCTGCATATGGGGGGGGGACACACATGGCTGCATATGGGGGGGGACACACATGGCTGCATATGGGGGGGGACACACATGGCTGCATATGGGGGGGGACACACATGGCTGCATATGGGGGGGGACACACATGGCTGCATATGGGGGGGGACACACATGGCTGCATATGGGGGGGGACACACATGGCTGCATATGGGGGGGGACACACATGGCTGCATATGGGGGGGGACACACATGGCTGCATATGGGGGGGGACACACATGGCTGCATATGGGGGGGGACACGGCTGCATATGGGGGGGGGGACACACATGGCTGCATATGGGGGGGGGGGACACGGCTGCATATGGGGGGGGGGGACACGGCTGCATATGGGGGGGGGGGACACGGCTGCATATGGGGGGGGGGGACACGGCTGCATATGGGGGGGGGGGACACGGCTGCATATGGGGGGGGGGGGACACGGCTGCATATGGGGGGGGGGGACACGGCTGCATATGGGGGGGGGGGGACACGGCTGCATATGGGGGGGGGGGACACGGCTGCATATGGGGGGGGGACACGGCTGCATATGGGGGGGGGACACGGCTGCATATGACACGGCTGCATATGGGGGGGGGACACGGCTGCATATGGGGGGGGGACACGGCTGGGGGGGGACACGGCTGCATATGTGGGGGGGACACGGCTGCATATGTGGGGGGGACACGGCTGCATATGTGGGGGGGACACGGCTGCATATGTGGGGGGGACACGGCTGCATATGTGGGGGACACGGCTGCATATGTGGGGGACACGGCTGCATATGTGGGGGACACGGCTGCATATGTGGGGGACACGGCTGCATATGTGGGGGACACGGCTGCATATGTGGGGGACACGGCTGCATATGTGGGGGACACGGCTGCATATGTGGGGGACACGGCTGCATATGTGGGGGACACGGCTGCATATGTGGGGGACACGGCTGCATATGTGGGGGACACGGCTGCATATGTGGGGGACACGGCTGCATATGTGGGGGACACGGCTGCATATGTGGGGGACACGGCTGCATATGTGGGGGACACATTTAAAAAAGTATCGGTATTCGGTATCGGCGACTACTTGAAAAAAAAGTATCGGTACTTGTACTCTGTCCTAAAAAAGTGGTATCGGGACAACCCTAGCTGCAGGTGTCATTAAGTTATTGACACTCCCAGTTAAGTTCACAGATTGCAGTGCGAACTCGCACAGGAATCAGATCACATAGGTGAGAACACCCACGCGATCTGATTCTAGTGCAGGGAAAAACAAGTCCCTGCACTATTGCCTGTGCGAATCTAATGAGAGCTGAGCCATACAACTGTTTGACTGAACTCGCATTGCTCAGAGATCGCATGTGATCGGCACCTGCGCTGTGGGTGCTAATCACATGCGATGTCTGAGATTGTGCTAGTGTGAACCCAGGCTTAAACCCAAAAGAGGAATAATGCAGCATATTTAACTTGATAAAAAGAAGGTAGAAGAAAGTTCGGCATGAACGGCTGAAATATGGCTCATAATACTTAGAACAGTTGGTGGTATATAAAAGTCAAATGCATACTGACATGAGGCAACAGCAAATTTATTTCCCTCTATGAATTTAACTTTATGGCAAAATGTACCACTGAACAGCATGCAATATTTAGGAGCAACAGCCAGTGGTCCTTCTTTGACATTTACATAAAAATAAAAAAATAAATATATTTATAGATATGTAGAGAGATGGATAGAAAAATTCTAAAACAAAACTGAACATTACACTCTGCCAGTAAACAGGCTCTCTAAAAACAGTTACATTGATATCGAGTTAGTACACATGCAAAATTTTGACTATAGCATGACCCATACAGCTATAAAAGTGAAGCTTATTTATGAAATGGGCCTCGTACACACGTCCGAGAATCTCGTCAGGAAAAACCTGTCGTTTTCCCTGATGGGATTCTTGGCAAGAGACTCTTGCCAGAGTGTACCGACTTCATTTCAAAAGAACTGTGGTTCTCTTGAAAGGAAAGAACGCGGTGACGTCATTGCGTATGACGAGCATGCGCTTGTCACAGACGATGCCGTCGCCGATATCTTGCTTCACCCTAGCTATGCCGTGGAAGCTGCCGCGCATGCGTCAAAGTATACACACCATTTATCCTGTCAGATCATCCTTTTATACATCCTCAAGTCTGGATTCCTTCAGAGCCTGGATTGGCTGTGTCGCATCAGCTGAATTCTAGGTCTTCGAGTAGAAAAGGGCACTTCTGTGACCCAGAAAAAAAAAAAAAAAGTATAGACAAAAAAAAAAAAAAAAAAAAAAAGCTTTGGCCCTACTGATCTTTTAGGCTCCTTGCATACTACCCGACAACAAAGTTGTGCGATATTCAGTGTAACTTTGGAGTCTGACATTGATACAACTGACAATTTTACTCTCTGGCATTGAAGTCATATCAAAGTCGCAGCGACTTCAGTAGCGTCTATTTTAACGGCTTTAATGGAGATAAACTGCATTTCACATGTTCTGCAACTTGGGGTCTCAAGTCCGATCCCAAGTCACAAAAGCGTGAAAGGAACCTTAAACTAGTGTTATTGCAGATAAGAGCATGTCACTCTAAAATGTATTCTGTCTATATCTGCATGAAAAATGAAGTTTCAATAGAAAGCATGCCAAAGTTATTTAAAATTGAAATATTTTTTCTTCAATATGCACTTTTTTTTAAAAATTAGTCACTGAAAAAAATAAAAAAAAATAAAAGAATTAGAATGAAAAAAGTTTACCGCTACAAGGTTAAACAATTCTAGGGGTAAGAAGATATTTAAAGGATTAGGTTTAGATTGTTACTAAACCCAGGACCTTGCATTCACTATATCTGGTTCCCCAAAGAACATGGAAATGCAATCGGTTTAGTAAATGTAAACTGCTAAATACCCTTTCTCATCAGCAGGCCTGTGACTTTTATGAGTGCCTGGTTAAAGCCTGTCAGATGTTTCATTCTACTCTACCGGTCCTACGAGGATGCAGGACCCCTGACTCTGTGTTAACAGTGCCGATTGGCCCTGTGTCGATTACATGAACTTTCCCAAGATAAAAGCAAAAATAAAAAAACAATTATGTCAATACACACCAAACTGAGCATGTGCACCCCTCTGTACTATTCAGATGAATTGGGGACACTGGAAGGTGAGGATCAGAGGGGACAGAATCAAACAGCCTTTACAAACAATGCAGAGGATTAAGCCCTTAAGTTCCAGATTATAACTAGCATGCTTTACTGCATATACAGACTGATTTTACTGTTTTGGGTTGGTTTAGTAACACTTCATATACACAACTTGTTTACTTGAAAGCTTGCCGAGGGCATATGCACAGCAAAGAAAACTCATTAAAGGCTTGTTCATACAAGCAAAAGCAGGTTTTCCTACACAGCATGGAAATGCACAGCTATCAACTTGTAATGGTATCCCTATGTATACATCAAATGCGGTCCAAAATACATAGCTTTGCAGTACCATGTGGTTTGGTACATTTTAAAATCATGTCTGCAGTGTTGTTTCTTTGCTCAGCATCCTATTGAAATTAATAAGCTGTCCTAAGCACACAGTATAAGTAACAGGCGAACATGCAAACAGGCAACCAGCCCCTAACCCGATATGAAGCAATTACAATGTAACAAAATGTTGCTAGATAAAAGAAATGCCTACTGCAGACCTTGTTTTTGACAGCTCTAGCTATGATACACAAAAAAAAAAAAAAAAATCCCTACAGAAATTTCACAAAAGGAACTGAAGGGGAGAAAGAAGCAGGGCAGTACTGTATTTACATTTATGTTTGGGCACTCATCATACAACCTACATTCACAACTCTAAATAGTAGTTCATCAAGGCTCCCGAGCCAAGCCCGGATGCGTTTTAAATTTATTTTTATACGCCACAACCTGAACAGAACACTCTTTAGACAAATGTGTACAAGACGAGATGTAAAAACCCATGTGTTTTAAAGTCACGGCGATTTAACATTGATTTTACATTTAACATATTGTTCAGCTTTTTTTTTTTTACCTTGATACACCCTATAAGGTGGGAAAAAAAACTTTTTGTGATCAGTTCTACTTAGCTGAGCCCAATCTCGATCCAGCAATGAGCACAAGAGCAGTGCCTAGCTTGGCTCTCCCCCTCATTGCTCCTGCTACTGTCAATCACATCCAGTGAGAAGAGAAATGGGAGTGGCCCCTGAGGAAGCTCTTTGCGTCAATGAACACAGAGCCTGCTCAAGATTGAGTATTGTTTAGGGCCAGCATAGCTAATGGCTTGCTATGGAAGCTCTCAAAAGGGGGAAAGGGGCCCAGGAGTGCCAGCGGGGGACCTGAGGATTAGGACTGCTTTGTGAAAAACCATTGCACAGAGCATGTATACATTTTTTTTATTATTATTTTTATTATAAAACAAACACACTTTGAACGTTTACAATCACTTTAAAGCATAACCAAGCCACCCTAGGCTGTGCTCATGATTTGGACTACAAACACCTCCTCTCATCTTTACAACATGGGAGAGGGGTGTTCTGTAGACCACAGATATAAAGGAGGCTGATGACACGTAATGTCGGAAAGGTTGAAAAAAGGGGATTTTTCTGAACATGCAGCTCTCACATATTTGTCCTTGGTACAGAAAAACTCCCCCTAAGTTGCACCAACTCAGAACAGTAATCAAAGTGGCGCGCATGAGGCAAGGGACAGAAAGTCACCCTCTCCAAAAACTCTGAAGAAAAGTCTGTAGTCATCAGTAGAAACACAGGGGACTGAAATTGTAAATATTTGTATAGGATTACCGAAAAATTATACAAAAAGGGAATGTTTAAGAAATAAGGCCTTATTGATAAAGTTCAAAACGCATCAATAGACCTCTCAATTAGGACCAAATCCAGAGAAGCAAAAACGAGCCCTAGCATAAATTTTCAGATCCATTGCCTATGCTGGTAAAGGTTAGTCAGCAACATGCTCTTATCTCAAACAAATCTAATATTTTCTATTATCTGCTCAACAAGTGGTAGTAAAACACTTCGTTATGAATGTCAAAGAAGCTGCTTATTTTACAAAACATAAAAAGGTATCCAAAACTTCAAAAAAGACAAGCAGGTTCAAATAACTTGTCTAGTTTCGTTGCATGCTATCTTCTAAGGATGCAAAAAGAAAAACAATATTCTATGTTCATATTTTAAAGCATATTTTATATTTAAAAATGTATAGTCCATCAGATACTAACTTGTATATACAGAAAGAAAACAATCAATTTCATGGAAAAAATAACCAGACATAAAAACATGCTTCACTTTAACACACAGATTTTGCACACTAACCAATAAAATGAAAACAAAAACAATAGATCATGCAAAACGGACTTTCAGGCATTCAGGCCACCAAGGCAAACTAAAAACAAATATGGAGGTGTTACACAAGACAGAGCATACAGTTAATAGTAAGTACAACAAGAAAGAAGAAAGGCACCTGGAGACATCTGACACTGGGCATGCTCTGCAGGCATCTCAGTGCGCACATGCTCTCTACCAGGTTGGAGCAGCCTAGCCACAAAGACCTTGGCACAGAACACTGCAGGGTGACAAAAAGGAAGGAGAAAAAAGCAGTTAGATGCCACAAAATATTTCAAGCAGGCAACTTATGAGTATATTAAAATGTATTAAGAATGGACAAGCAAATCTGCATGCTTTCGTTTTGAACAGACTATGGTTTGTGAATATCCTCTCTTTAGTATCAGTGAGTTATGACAAAAGATCTGCAAGATTAATGCAAGTACATCTCTCTAACTACACAAGCCGACAAAAAGCACTGGGCTGTTTGTGAAAAGCAAATAAAATATATCCAGAATGATTAAACTCAGGTTTTGGATCACCTGATCATGGTACTTATAAGCAAAACCAATATATTCAGTTTTACCCGTCTGTCAAAAACAAGGACATTTTTTTGGGGCATAATATGTACATAAAAATTAGGCACATCTTTTTTTAAACATACTGAAAAGTATATTAATACTTGGATAGAGTGGCAAGTGATTAAAACCACTGTCCGGTGGTACAGGAACTACTTTTTGAGATTGTTGCAGCGCCGCAGATGCGGCGTCGCACCGATTAGGACGGTGCCATTGCCGACAATTGCCAGCAAATGCCGCCAATTTGAGATGCAATTTGAAATCTCAAATCGCATCTCAAATCGTACTCAGTGTGAACCAGGCCATAAGGACAGAAGGGAAAATAAGAAACAAAGGCAGAAAGTGATGGAGGTTTTAACCCACTCCTCCATCCAAAATGAAAACAAGGTTTTGGCTTTAGTGATACTTTCTAGACACCTGTTTCAATCACAAGTGGGGATATTTTTATATATTTTTTTTTAAGGATAAAAGGGGACTGAAACAAACTGAAGACATCACCAAGGGCTCATTCACATGGGCGCATCTGTGTGAAGAGCCATGTTTATGCACCGGGGAGTCACAAGCGGTTTATGTAACCAGCCTGTTAATAACATCTGTGCAGCTCAGAACACAATAGTGTTTATTAAAACTGGAGAGTGCAAAATCTGGTGCAGCTCTGCACAGAAACCAAATTGGCTTCCAGGTTAAGGCTGTCCATACACTATACAATTTTCCTGTACAATTTTTCTTTATAGTTACCAAATCCATATACTATAGTTACCAAATCCATATACTATAGTTACCAACCTAGTATTTACCCCAAAACTCATCCAAAATTGCTTTCATTTTTGGCCTATAGCTACCTTTAGAGCCCTTTCACCGTACGCTCACGGTAAAGCGCGTTTTAGCCACACTTTACAGCCATTAAAGAGGTTAAAAACCTCCCGCGTTGCGGCAAATCGGTAGTGCTGCTCATTCATTGCAATGGGCAGGGGCACTGTATACATCGCTCCCAAATGTCCCTAAAGATGCTGCTTGCAGGACTTTTTTTTATAAGGTCCTGCAAACGCACCGCCCCAGTGTGAAAACACCCATTGCAAAAAATGGGAGGCAGTTTTCAGGCGAAAGGGGTCTTAAAGCGAACCTTGTATTTCAGTTTCACCAAGGTAAACCAAAGTTTACATTGTTGTAAAGTTTCAAATTCAGGATTTGGTGCTGTACTTTGAGAATCAATGTCTCATCCTAAATCAGGGCTTGACCAATTTGCATGGAATATAGGAGCCAGCTAAAAAAGTTAGTAGCCAGGAACGCGACCTGTCCCGCCGAGCTCGCGCACAGAAGCAAACGCATACATGAGTAGTGCCCGCATATGTGTTCAAACCACACATGAGGCATCACCGCGATTGGTAGAGAGAGCAATAATTCTAGACCAGGGGTGCCAAACCTTTTGAAGAGCGAGGGCCACTTAAACGACTGGGTAAACGTTGTGGGCCTCAATGAGCGGAGTGGGTGGATGGCATGTCCTTGTTTGCTCTGCATATGCAGAGCGGACACAGGCACAGACCACTATACTTTTTAGTAGGGTAGTCCCGATACCGTTACCAGTATCGGTACCGATACCGAGTATTTGCGGGAGTACTTGTACTCCCGCAAATACCCCCGATGCCTAAATAGAATACTTCCCCCCCCCCCCCCCATCGAAAGCCGCCGCCGCATGGGTTAAACAACGTGCGGGAACATCACAGCTTTCATTTGAATAGCTGTAGTGTTCCCGCTGCGTATAGACACTCCCCCTTGCTCGAGATTGGATGGGTGATCGTGATCTGTCCAATCCCGAGCAAGGGGGAGTGTCTATACGCGCAGGCAAAACAGCTATTCAAATGAATGCTGTGATGTTCTCCGTGCGGCGGCTAGGTATGGGGGACATGGCTGCATATGTGGGGGAGATGGCTGCATATGTGGGGGACATTTAAAAAAAGTATCGGTATCGGCGACTACTTGAACAAAGTATCGGTACTTGAAATCGGTCCTAAAAAAGTGGTGTCGGGACCACCCTACCTTTTTAGCGGATCATATTTGAGGTAGGATACAAGTCTGTTTATGTCTGCCACTACTTAGAAGTGAATGGAGGGTCCAATTGGTCAGACTGTCAGACTTACCGTGTGAAAGGGGCCCAAGGCTGCTTTCACACTGATGCACTGTGGTTTACCAGCACCACGGTGCAATGCAGTGTACCTTTTTTTTTCCCCTGCACTTTATTATATTCTGCAGGTTTGGTGCACTTTCAGAAAGCTCACAAAATTCACAGGTAATAACAGAAGTATATGGCTCAGTGCAGGTAACCCGCAGGTAAACTGCTCTGCTCAGTTTTAAAGCAGCAGGGTAACCACTGCAGAAAAGATATTCCCATACCTGCACCAATTTCAGAGGGCTCTGAGGGCTACTGGTTGGGCACCCCTGCCTTAGACCTCCTCTGTAACTCAAAACATGCAACCGGTAGAATTTTTTAAACGTCGCCTATGGAGATTTTAAAGGGTAAAAGTTTGTCGCGTGACATGTTGGGTATTAATTTACTTGGCGTAACATCTTTCACAATAAGTGCGTTTGTAAGACCGCTGCACAAATACGGTGTGACAGAAAGTATTGCAACTACCGCCATTTTATTGGTTGGAATAAAAAAATATATATAATGTTTGGGGGTTCTAAGTAGAGAGGAGATGGCAGTGAAAACAGACTGGGGACGCTCCATTAGCATTGCTGGTTGTCGTGTCAAACCAACGGCCACCACAAGATGGCGCTAGATGACAGAAGGAAGCATATACCTGAAAACAGCCTCGACCTCAATTACCGGCTAACACAATCGCGCTACGGGGGTGCAGAGAGACAAAGGATACCGCAGCTGTGCCGCACCAGGTCACCAATTCTAGTTGCAATTGCGACCTGGCACCCGGGGTTTGTCGAACACTGCCCTAATGGATGTTTAGATCACATCAGTAGCTGCACTGCCAGGTGATAACAATTTGGGTTATGTGAAAGAGTACATACACGCCATTCAACATATTTAGCCAGGCAAACATTAGATCTTTATTCAAACAGTGCTTACAGATAAAGATTATATACTTGAAAAACATAAGGAAAACCTTGCCTATTAAATAATTTCCTTAAAGAGCAACTAAGGTAAACTTACACAGGACCCGCTCATTCCTTACACTGCCGGAGCAAATTGGATCATGGTTTGCTAGGGTTTTTTTTTGTTTTTCTTTGAACTGTGGGTATAGGATTGTGTAAAAAAAAGGTGGCCATAAAGAGGGCTAATTAAATCTAGTCTACAGGGTCCTCTAAAAACAGCATCATCCTCCACAGGAACCATCAACACCTTTTTAAGGCAAAAAATGGGCAGGTCAAAATACAGGGACTGCAGTTTTCTAAAGAAGACCCTCCTCAAAAAGGACATAGGTTCTAGGACAAAAAAAAAAGGAAGGTCCTTGGGATGAGCAGATTCAGGCTGCTTTAACACTTAATACTAGCATACCACCTCAATAATGGTAGCAAGGTTAAAACTAAATTTTGGTGAGATCTGAGCAGGTGGTGTCTCATTCTGAAAACATCTCAGAAGTTTGGAGGGAGGGGGGTGCATCAACCCGCTTAAGCAGCCACCAGTGTATAGTCTAAGACAGACTACAAGGGTTGGACTTGCAAATCTATGATATAGAGCAGGGATCCTCAAACTACGGCCCTCCAGCTGTTGCGTAACTACAAGTCCCATGAGGCATTGTAAAACTCTGACATTCACAGACATGACAAGGGCATGATGGGAATTGTAGTTCCTGAACAGCTGGAGGGCCATAGTTTGAGGACCCATGATATAGAGAGTATCTAACAGGACAACAAACCTGTGCACACAATCAGACATGATAGCAAAAAATACCTAGCTAGATCAGTAGGAGGGGTGTGCAGCAGACTTACTAGAAGAGACCAGATAATCGAGGGCAGTACGTTATAAGAGAAAGGCCGTGCCGATATGATGGTGCCCCATGCAGTTTTAGGCAGAACCTTCCCAGTACTGACAAAGATTGGGGGGGGGGGGGGGGGTATACTAGCCGTTGTCCTTGGGTTTCTAACACATTTCCCAAGTCAGCCTCTAGAATGGGGGTGCTCAACCTGTGACCCTTAGAGCCCCCAACCTCAACTAGGGAAATGCATGCCCAGGATCAGCTACCCATTGATTGTGATCTATGTTTGCCGACACGCCATTCCAGAGCATCAAAATGCAGTGAGCTGGTGTTCTGTTGATGGTTACCCCGGCGGATAAGGACCCCCGCCTCCCGTACTGCGCAGGTGCAGGGCTTGCGCAGTACGAACCTCAGTGGAGCCACCAAAAAAAGCCGCAGAAATAGAGCCGAGAGTCGGCTCTACACGGCGCCTGCACAATGACTGACATGCCGCATGCTCCTGATGCTAGTGCTACTGTGCTCGCTTCCTGATGACGTAAACAACGAAACGTACGTCGAGGCGCTAACCAGTCACGCTTTTCCCTACCACTTCCGATTTCCGGGTCCGTTGGTTTCCGACGGTGGAACGCACGCCGACTAATGGAACTAGCAGTGCGACGGACTTTCGATCCTTCTCCGAATCCACGTTGCTTCAACGGTAGAACGTACGCCGGCCAGTGAGACTACCAGCGCGACGGATCACCGTCCTACATCCGAATCCGCGGGTTCGATTGGATATCAAATATACGCTTTAAAGCCTCAGTGCCGGGATCAGGGCACAATCTGAGTAAGCAGCCATTTGGCATGTTACTTTTTATTATATTTTAATAAACAATACTTCACTATGATTGCCTTTCTGTTCCTATCTATATGAATGTTGGATCATCTGACGTGCCTATCCGGATCATTCTGAGTCATCCCATTGACATAAACTGCTTATGACTTCTTTTTTAATTAAAAGAGTCTACTAGTATTGGTAAGGAGCCATTTCTATCGATCACATCGGGTGCAAATATATGGTGGTGGTTCCAGAACTGCAATATCTACGTCATTTTTGAGCTGAGATATACCATTGGGTGCTTATTATTTAGCACTATTGGGACTTTTCTTTTATTTCATTGTATGGACACTAGTTCACTCCACTAATATATGATTTTTGTAATAATAGATTGCACATTTCAATGTATATATATATATATACACATAATTTTGTATTGATTTTGTGTTTTCAGCGCCCCTTCACTTCTGATTCTACTTGTATTTTTCACACACTGAAAACATTTTTTAGGTGGCAGCTCTTAAACTGGTATATTTAATATATTTAGGTTTAATTACACGTAATTCTACCCACTAGTTGGGAGAATTAACATTGTTTTTCTGTGGCGCAAATTATACACAATTTCCTCACTATTTTTGTTTATAGCGCAAAAAATAATAACCGCAGAGGTGATCAAATACCTCCAAAAGAAAGCTCTATTTGTGGGGAAAAAAGGACGCCAATTTTGTTTGGGAGCCACGTCGCACGACGGCGCAATTGTCTGTTAAAATGACGCAGTGCCGAACCGCAAAAAGGGACAAGGTCCTTTACCTGCATTTTGGTCCGGGTCTTAAGTGGTTGAAGAACAAAAACCAGCGTGCGGATCATTTTTCCAACATTAAGTGTACTTCCATCCTAGGACGTCATGGCCTCTTCTGTGGCGAGCCCTCCTTCTCCCTTGCCGTCTTCTGGGACCTACGAGTGTCCCAGAAGACAAGCTGGCCAGTCACAAAGCACCGCGTGACTCACAAATGCGCAGAAGGAAACCGGCTGTGAAGCCACTGTTTATTTACCTTTGTTACAATGGCATTGGCTGTACCCGATCCAATAATTGGATCGGCTCCGGGGCGGGGGGGGGGGGGGGGGGATGGGCGACATGGCAGGCTCCCTGGACAGACAACTGTCTTTATTAAAAGTCAGCAGCTACAGTGTTTATAGCTGCTGACTTGTGGCTGTAACTCCGCTCCAAAGCCAGATTTTGTCAGGACAGTAGAGCTGCACGATTCTGAGTGTAGCAATTTTTTTGCGAAGAATAAAGATCACAATTCTCGCAGTGTAACATGTTTCACATTATACAAAAAAAATTGGGCCAACTTTAACGTTCAGTGTTTTTTTTTTTTATTCATTGAAGTGTATTTTTTCCTAAAAAATTAAACATTAAATATTGCAACAACCGCCATTTTTCTCTCTAGGGGTCCTAGCTAAAAAAAAATATATATATATTATTATAACACATACATACGTACGTACGTACGTACGTACGTACGTACGTATGTATGTGTGTATGTGTATGCATATATGTGTGTGTGTGTGTGTGTGTGTGTGTGTATATATATTGTGATGGTTTGACTCTGTCCTTCCTGAAAGATGGCTGGTTTTCACCATATTTTGGATGGACAGACACATTAACGACACAGCTGTGTGTTCAGCTCTTTAGTGCTGGCCTGGCTGTGGCTCAGGGCCCCACCCGCAGAAGTCTGGTCCTGGGAGCCAGGTGTGAGCTCCCAAAACCCTCTGAGAGGAGTCAGAGGCGCTGCATAGGTGCAGCTACTGCATGAGGCAGGCTTGTGCGATTGAGCAGCAAGACGCTGGTCAGGAGTAAGTTGGCTGTGTGCTTACCGTTAGGAAACGGGTAGTTCTGAGGAGCATAACGTGGGCCTGAGTTGGAGGTCTGAAACAGCCGGAGGACAATATACAGGAATGGTGGAACCCCCTGCGAGGGCTGCTATTTGTATTTTGTGAGCTTGTAAATAAAATCGGGCTACCAGGCCCTTAAAAACGCTGTTCTGGCTTGGTGTACTCACGGCAAACTGCATCTATCACTGGAGTCTAATAACCCCCAATATTACAAATATATATATATACCCACACACATATATACATACACATATACACACACACACACACACACACACACTATATATATATATATATATATATATATACATACACGTTTGGAGATTCTAATTTTATAGTAAATTATACTGACTTTAACCTCTTAAGACCCGGACCTTTAAAAAGGTAAAGGACCTGGCCAGTTTTTGCGATCCGGCACTGCATCATTTTAACTGACAATTGCGCGGTCGTGCGACATGGCTCCAAAACAAAATTGGCGTCCTTTTTCCCACAAACAGAGCTTTCTTTTGGTGGTATTTGATCACCTCTGTGGTGTTTATTTTTTGTGCTATAAACAAAAATAAAGCGACAATTTTGAAAAAAATCTATATTTTTTACTTTTTGCTATAATAAATATCCCCCAAAAATATATAAAAAAAATTCTCAGGTTGGGCCAATACATACTCTTCTACCTACTACTGAAAAAAAAAAAAACTGCAATCGTTTATCGATTTGTAAACGCTATAAATTTTACGCAAACCAAATAGGGGATAGTTTTATTGCATTTTTAATTTTTTTTTTTTTTTTTTTTTTTTACTACTAATGGCGGCGATCAGCGATTTTTTTTCGTGACTGCGACATTATGGCGGACAGACAATTTTGACACATTTTTGGGGCCATTGTCATTTTTCACACAGCTCTCCCCGTTCTTCAGCTCCGGGGACCGATCGCGGGACTCCAGCGGCGATCAGGTCCGCAGGTCCCGCAGTCACTGAGCTTTAGACCGGGTCGCAAACCCAGGACCCACGGCTGGCCACTTAAACAGGATGTACAGGTACGTGCTTGTGCCCAGCCGTGCCATTCTGCTCAAGGATATCTGCAGGAGGCGGTCCTTAAGTGGTTAAAGGATCACTAAAGGAAAAAAATGTTTTAGCTAAATGGATTCCTTTACCTTACTGCAGTACTGGTTTCATGTCCTTATTGTTAATTTTTGCTTTGAAGTTGCTGTAATCCTTCTCTGTTCTCCACACTTCCTGCTTGTTTCCTTATAACCCCAGTGCTGGGAGCTTTCTCACGGTGGTCTAAGCTGTCATTACTGTGTGTCTAAAACTTCCCAGAACCAGATTCATTTTAAAAACAAAACAAGCCAGTTCAAAAAAAGGATTTTTAATAAACAGCTTACCTGTAAAATCCTTTTCTTGAAGTACATCACGGGACACAGAGCGCATAGCCATTACACTTGGGTTATATGGGTACCTTCAGGTGATGGACACTGGTGTAATCAATTTCACATGAAGTTTCCTCCCTATATAACCCCCTCCCACTGGGAGTGCTTCAGTTTTGTAGCAAGCAATTCCTCCGAGGTTACACAATGTTCCCCAAAAGAGGGGTGGGAGCTCTGTGTCCCGTGATGTACTTCAAGAAAAGGATTTTACAGGTAAGCGGTTTATTAAAAATCCTTTTTTCTTTATCGTACATCACGGGACACAGAGCGCATAGCCATTACACTTGGGATGTCCTAAAGCAATGCTCTATGAAGGGAGGGAGACCGTAAGGCCAAGAATAGCCAAACAAAAAAATTATCAGGAAGTAAAGTAACTCCACCAACAGAAAAAAGGGGGCGTGACCCGGACCAGAGGATTCTATACTGCTGCCCGTAGGACCGCCTGCCCAAATGCTGCGTCCGTACCCTTTGCAACGTCCAACTTATAAAATTTAGTAAACGTATGTACGGAAGACCAGGTTGCCGCCTTGCAAACCTGTGCCATAGAGATCTGATGGTGTGCCGCCCAGGAGGCACTCATGGCCCTCGTAGAATGGGCTTTAACTGATAAGGGAGGTGGAACGCGCTTCAGACCATAGGCCTGAAAAATCAGCTGCTTAATCCACCTAGCCAAGGAAGACTTGGCAGCCGGCTGACCCCTCTTGGGGCCATCCGGAAGAACAAAAAGCACATCTGTTTTCCGAATCTTCTCTGTAGCCTTGAGATAGACCCTCATGGCTCGAACCACGTCCAAAGTATGAAGCAGTCTTTCCTCTCTGGACTGGGGAGTAGGAAAGAAGGATGGTAGGACTAGGTCCTGATTCAAATGAAAACTGGATATGACCTTAGGAAGGAAAGAAAAAGGAAAAAAGGGGGGGACACCCGGAGGTGTTTGGGACTTTAAATGAGAATACCTCTGTGATGTATCTCCATCCTAGTGTTTGGACTTTATATGAGATTACATCCATACTATATCTCCATCCCATATGCGGAAAATTGCAACAAAGGGAATTTGGGACTTTAAATGAAACAGTGGGGTATATGGGGACAAAAAATGAGAAAACAAGTCATAAGAAAAATATTTGTGTATTGAAAGAATAGAACATATGGTAAACAAACAATTAGCTTGTACAAAAGTACAGAACATACATTTGATACCTAATACAATAGTTGGTATAAAAATACAAAGTGACAGTCAATGGCAACATATATAACCACATAGAGGCTGAGCATAGCCACGCAGTAAATAACATATAAAATATAAATAGATCATAAAAGTACTGATTGATCAGAATGGGTCCCATAAACGCGTATAGCTACATCTTTGTAAGCCCGACGCGGCGTTTCGTGTATATGAAAACACTCCTCAGGGGCTGATGTAGTGGGATATCTGGAATACAGATTTGATTAATGATCAAAGTATTAAAATTAAATCCACCAGAAAAGATAGTAAATCAATTCTGGTTACTTACATAGTATGCCAAAGTTCTACAGTAATTAAGACCAAATATATTCCCGTCCCGGGACAGAGGTGGCAGGCCAGCAAGCAAACAACAGAGCACACAAAGCATCCTTCCCAGACAGCAGGCGACCATAAGTAATGAATTAAAATGTATCCTCATAGTGCAGGTGGATGTCTGTAATGAGTAAAAATATAGGTCCATCAAACCGTGACCCACATAGTAAGGGAGTAGAGGCATAAAAAATACTTGGAGATTAACAAGGGATACCTGTAATGCGAGTTGGATGGTCACAGCTAGTAACGGCTGTAGGGACTGCTTGGAAATGGCCACTGGCTGAATAGGTGGGAAGGTGCTTTATAATGCATCCAGCAATTGCACCAGACTGCCCCCAACGTCACGTCAGCTGGACAGTGTGGGGGGCGGGGCCCTCAATCAGACGGCACAAATACGTTTATTTATTTATTTTGGTTCAATTTGCCACTCAGTTGCTGAACACACCACTTAGCCCCTTTCACGCATTGTTTAGACCTCCTTTTTTTCTGTATCCCGGGACAGCGATGCACTCACTGTGCTTCCCTTCCTCCCCTTTTGGGGGTACGGGCAGTGACCGTCAGTGCATCGGCGTCACGTGCCATCCGGATGACGCCCTTTTTGGGTGTCGCCCTGTTGAATGGTTAGTATCCATCACAGCTGATTGAGTGGGTGTGTGCAGTGTCTCTTCAGCACAGGCAATTGTGCCGTCTGATTGAGGGCCCCGCCCCCCACACTGTCCAGCTGACGTGACGTTGGGGGCAGTCTGGTGCAATTGCTGGATGCATTATAAAGCACCTTCCCACCTATTCAGCCAGTGGCCATTTCCAAGCAGTCCCTACAGCCGTTACTAGCTGTGACCATCCAACTCGCATTACAGGTATCCCTTGTTAATCTCCAAGTATTTTTTATGCCTCTACTCCCTTACTATGTGGGTCACGGTTTGATGGACCTATATTTTTACTCATTACAGACATCCACCTGCACTATGAGGATACATTTTAATTCATTACTTATGGTCGCCTGCTGTCTGGGAAGGATGCTTTGTGTGCTCTGTTGTTTGCTTGCTGGTCTGCCACCTCTGTCCCGGGACGGGAATATATTTGGTCTTAATTACTGTAGAACTTTGGCATACTATGTAAGTAACCAGAATTGATTTACTATCTTTTCTGGTGGATTTAATTTTAATACTTTGATCATTAATCAAATCTGTATTCCAGATATCCCACTACATCAGCCCCTGAGGAGTGTTTTCATATACACGAAACGCCGCGTCGGGCTTACAAAGATGTAGCTATACGCGTTTATGGGACCCATTCTGATCAATCAGTACTTTTATGATCTATTTATATTTTATATGTTATTTACTGCGTGGCTATGCTCAGCCTCTATGTGGTTATATATGTTGCCATTGACTGTCACTTTGTATTTTTATACCAACTATTGTATTAGGTATCAAATGTATGTTCTGTACAAGCTAATTGTTTGTTTACCATATGTTCTATTCTTTCAATACACAAATATTTTTCTTATGACTTGTTTTCTCATTTTTTGTCCCCATATACCCCACTGTTTCATTTAAAGTCCCAAATTCCCTTTGTTGCAATTTTAGGAAGGAAAGAAGGTTGAGGCCGCAGAACCACTCTGTCCTTATGCAGAATAAGGTATGGCTCCCTGCATGACAAGGCTGCCAGCTCGGAGACCCTTCTGGCTGAAGCCATAGCCACCAAGAAAACCAACTTTCGGGTTAGTAGCACAAGAGGGATTTCTGTCAGAGGTTCAAACGGCTGTCTTTGTAAAGCTGACAAGACCAGATTTAAATTCCAGGGGCAGAGGGGAGCTCTAATAGGGGGATTCACATGCAAGACCCCCTGCAAGAAGGTTTTCATAAGCGAATGGGTGGCCAAGGGTCTTTGAAACCATATCGATAAAGCCGACACCTGCCCCTTTAGAGTACTAAGAGCCAACCCTTTGTCAACGCCAACCTGGAGGAATCGCAAGATCCTGTCAATAAAAAACTTTTGAGGATGCCATTTTTGAGACTCGCACCACTCCACATAGGTTCTCCAGACTCTGTAATAAATATTTCTAGAGACTGGTTTCCTAGCCTGAATCAACGTAGATATGACCTGAGCTGAGAGGCCTCTGCCCTTAAGAATTAGGGATTCAGCCGCCAAGCCGTCAAATTTAGCTGCTGTGAAGCAGGGTGCCAGATTGGGCCCTGAGACAGCAGATCTGGGCGCAGGGGGAGCGGCCACGGCGCCCCGACTGACATCCTCACGATGAGTGCGTACCAAGCCCTCCTGGGCCAGGCTGGGGCCACCAGGATCACAGGCCTGCGCTCCACCCTGATCCTCCGTAGAAGGCGGGGAATCATCTGCAGTGGAGGGAACGCATACAGGAGAGAAAACTGGTGCCAGGGGCAAACCAACGCATCGGTCCCATAGGCCGAGGGATCCCTGGCTCGGGATATGAATTTGTCCAACTTTTTGTTGGATCTCGTTGCCATAATGTCCACATCTGGAACTCCGAATCTTTGGAAAATCTCTTGGAATACCTGGGGGTGAAGAGACCACTCCCCCGGGAGCAACTGTTGACTCAAAAAATCTGCTTGAGAATTGTCTATCCCTGGGATGAACACCGCCGAGATGCAGGGTACATGGGCTTCGGCCCATGAGAAAATCAGGTTTACTTCCCTTTGGGCTGCTAGGCTCCTCGTGCCCCCCTGGTGGTTTATGTATGCCACCGCAGTGGCATTGTCGGACTGTATCCTTACTAGCAGACCCTGAAGGGGGAGAGTCCAGGCGATCAGGGCCAGCCGAGCAGCTCTGATCTCTAGGATATTGATGGGAAGCAGTTTTTCTGCCTCCGACCACTGCCCTTGCTGGGTCTGTCCTTCTAGAACTGCCCCCCAACCTGACAGGCTGGCATCTGTGGCTACTATCTTCCACGTGATGAGGCAAAAGGATTTCCCCTTTGACAAATTTTGAGGGACCAGCCACCAGAACAGGCTGCGCCGGACTCCTGGGGAGAGCACTAACGGACGATCTAACGCCTGAATGGACTTGTTCCAAGCAGAGAGAATGGCTGCCTGGAGATATCTGGTATGGATCTGGGCGTAGGGCACTGCCTCGAAGGCGGCCACCATCTTCCCCAGCAGTCGCATACATAGGCGAATAGTCGGCCTCTTCTTGCCCAAGATCACTTGAACTGCTTGAGTTATTGATCTGACCTTTGCTTGAGGTAAAAATATCCTCTGGCAGTCTGTATCTAGCCGAAGGCCTAGATATTCCAACTGCTTTGTGGGTTTCAATATCGATTTTTCTTGGTTCACAATCCACCCGAATTCCTCTAGATGTCGAACTGTGCGAACTACTGCATGATTGAGGCTGGAAGCTGAGCTGTCGATAACCAGAAGATCGTCCAGGTATGCCAGGACCAAAATGCCTTCTGTCCTTAGGACGGCTAGCACCGGGGCTAACACCTTTGTGAATACCCGCGGAGCTGTTGCCAACCCGAAAGGGAGGGCTACGAACTGGTAATGACGGTGATCTATCATAAAACGAAGAAACTTGTGATGTGCCGGGTAGATCGGCACGTGCAGATACGCATCCTTTATGTCTATAGATGCTAGAAAGTCGTCTTGATGTAGGCTGGCTGCCATCGAACGTATGGACTCCATACGAAAGGTCTGAATCTTTACAAAGCGATTTAGGCGTTTGAGGTCTAAGATAGGCCTGACGTCGCCATTGGGCTTTGGTATTATGAAAAGGTTGGAGTAGAATCCCAGACCCCATTCCTGGGTTGGTACTTCTACAATTACTCCTTGGAGCAAGAGACGATCCAATGCTTTTACAAGAGAGGCCCTCTTTAATGGGTCGCTTGGAAGACTTGACCCCTGAAAATGAGGAGGGGGGACTTCCCGAAACTCTAGCTTGTAGCCCGTGGCTACCACGGATAGTACCCAAGAGTCGGGAATTCTGGCCTCCCACACTTCGGAGAAAAACCGAAGCCTTCCCCCCACCCAAGAGAGGGGGGGCGCCCCTTCAGGAATCTGACTTGATGACTGGTTTAACCGGCTAGCGAGACCATGGCCTCTTGCCTGCCGTGGCTTGTCCTTGTGGGCGGCTATTAAATGCTGAACGCCCGGGAGGCAGTCTATACTGACGGGAAGTTGAAGGGGCCGAGCCTGCGAAGGCCTGTCGCTTAAACGCGGGCCCACGCGATCTTTTCTTGACAGGCAAGAAAGAACTTTTACCACTTGATATGGTCTGGATATATTTATCTAGGTCTTCACCGAATAGTCTCCCACCATGAAAGGGAAATCCTGCTAAAAGCCTTTTGCAGGGTGCCTCTGCTGACCAGTTCTTCAGCCACAAAAGGCGACGCATATGAACCAACAGCAGAGATAAACGGGACGCCTGTTGAATGGAGTCCTTAATAGCATCTACTGCAAAGCAGAGAGCCCTTGGGAGGTCAGCCAATTCACGAGCTTGCTGAGCCGGTATGTCCCTTAATATCTGTTTAGTCTGATCCTTTAAAGCCTGACAAACGCCAATGGCTGCCACTGCTGGCTGAACCACGGCACCTACTGTGGTAAAAGAAGCCTTCAGTAGGTTCTCCAACATTTTGTCGACTGGATCTTTAAACATCTGGACATTTTCAACCGGACAGGTCAGGGATTTATTTACGCAGGAAATGGCTGCGTCCACGGTAGGGAGTGCCCATTTCTTTGCAAATTCCTCTTCCATAGGATAGAGAATAGTGAACCTCTTAGGAGGGATAAAAATCCTATCAGGTCGAGCCCAATCCTGAAAAATCACGCTCTCCAGAAGGGGGTGAACCGGAAAAGACGCACCACTCAACGGTGCCTTCAAGGAACCTAAAGAGGATACCGCGGGGGCTAATTGTTCTGACACTAAGTTTAAAAGCAGTGCGAACCATATCTGTCAGAGACTGGATCCACAGGCTCTCAGCTTGAGAAGCCGAAAAAATTTCATCTACAGTGGAACCCTCAATGTCTGAACCGTCGGGACTCGGGTCCGCTTGATCCCCCTGTGGGTCCAATTCCTCAGAAGAAAGGACCTCTGCATCTGAAAACACCAATCTAGGTGACGGGGATCTAGCCCGCTTGCCACCTGGCAAAGAGCGGGCAATTAAAGCAGTTAACCTTTCCTCTAGCCCACCCAGGGTGGTCGCTAGCATTTCTTCCGTAACGTAAACGGGAATGGGTTGATTGGGGGCCGCCTCTGCCCCTGGCACCCTCAATGGCTCCTGCAACATGCTGTTCGGTGGTCTATCTGGTGAGGGTGGGACCGCTAGAGCCTGGCCCAAATGCTCTGACCCCGATGGAGTTTTTTGGTACCTTTTGCAGCCTTAGCTGGTCCTGATCCCTTGGGAGCCATTGCACAACCTTGAGACACCCCTACAGCCAACACCCCACTGTTGTAGCTAGAAGTGAACTATTAACCACTTAAGGACCCCCGCACGCACATATACGGCCACAGAATGGCTCGTACAGGCACAAGGGCGTAAATTTACGTCCCCGCCTTCGTGCGGTTCGGGGGTCCCCCTGGCTCTGGGAGCGATCGCCGACGAGCGGGCGGATGTCCGTGTTTTCCGCCCCCCCCCCCCCCCCCCCCGCGATCGCTCCCAGCCAATGGGAGCGCTCCCCCTTCGTGTCACTTCCTCCTCCTGTGTTTACACAGGAGGGAGGAAATGATGTCACCTCTCATTGCAGCGGTGTTTCCCACCGCTGCTGATGAGAGAAGACATCCACAGTAAGTGTGCACCAACACAACACTGACACACACTCACATAGGCATTAACCCCTTGTGATCGCCCCACCCCCTTGTCAGTGTCACTGAATGCAGTGATCTAATCACTGCATTTAGTGTCAGTGTGACAGGCAGTGTAAAATCAGTTAGTGTTATGTCCAGGATAGCCCCCCCCACCCCACCTAATAAAGTTTTAACCCCCTGATCACTGCCCTAGTTAACCCTTTCACTCCCTATTGCCAGCATCACTAAGCGATCATTTTTCTGATCGCTGTATTAGTGTCGCTGTTCCCGCTAGGTAGCCATTTGTTTTATTGCGATTTTTTTTTTTTACTAAAGACATGTGGCTGAATTAATTTTGGCCTAAATGTTTTACTAAAATTTAGTTTATTTGATTTTTTTTTATAACAAAAAGTAAAAAAAATAGTGATTTTTTTCAAAAAATTGTCGCTCTATTTTAGTTTATAGCGCAAAAAATAAAAATCGCAGAGGCGATCAAATACCACCGAAAGAAAGCTCTATTTGTGGGAAGAAAAGGACGCAAATTTTGTTTGGGAGCCACGTCGCACGACCGCGCAATTGTCTGTTAAAGCGACGTAGCGCCGAATTGTAAAAACACCTTGGGTCATTTAGCAGCGTATGTGTCCGGGTCTTAAGTGGTTAATAAGAACAGGCTATGGTAACATTTTTCCAAATTTTCATACGCCTGAGAAGGCGGCAATACCGAGGAAGTCCTGCGAGTATTGCCACACCAATGCCCGTTAGCTGGAGCCCCAAGGTTGCACCGACTCAGATACTGCCAGATCTAAGGCCGAGTCCTTTTAACCGCTTCAATACCAGGCTTTTATACCACCTCCATACCGGGCCTATTCTGACACTTCTCTCCTACATGTAATAATCATCATTTTTTTGCTAGAAAATTACACAGTACCCCCAAACATTATATATGTTTTTTTTAGCAGACACCCTAGGGAATAAAATGGCGGTCATTCCAAAGTTTTATCTTGCACGGTATTTACGCAATTATTTTTCAAACGCCTTTTTTTTGTAAAAAAATTGTTTTATGAATTAAAAAAACAACAAAACAGTAAAGTTAGCCCAATTTTTTTGTATTATGTGAAAGATTATGTTACACCGAGTAAATAGATACCCAACATGTCACGCTTTAATTATGCGCACACTCATGGAATGACGCCAAACTTTGATACTTAAAAATCTCCATAGGCAACGCTTTATTTTTTACAGGTTACAGTTTAGATTTACAGAGGAGATCTAGTGCTAGATTTGTTGCTGGCACTCTAACGCACGCGGCGATACCTCACTTATGTGGTTTAAACGGCGTTTACATATGTAGGCGGGACTTGCGTGTGCGTTCGCTTCTGCACGCGAGCTATCGGGGACAGGAGCGTTTTAATATTTTTTTTATCTTTTATTTTTTTTTTCACTTTTTTTCATTTTTTTTTTTTTTTTCCACTTTTATTCCTATTACAAGGAATGTAAACATCCCTTGTAATAGGAAATGTGTGTGACAGGTCCTCTTTATGGAGAGATGTGGGGTCAATAAGACCTCACATCTCTCCTCCAGGCTGGAAACCATGAGATCGGTGAAAAAAAATTCACCGATCTCATGAATGGGGGCTTACAGCCGCAATCGCGGCTTTGTTTACTTACGGGGACCCGGGCATGACGTCATCACATCGCGCCCGGGTCCTCCGACGGTCATAGAGATGACTGGTGACCATCTGGTCACCAGTCATCTCTATGCTTCCTGCCGCCGCCGACGATTCGTTCTCCGGGCCCCCGAAGGCACAGGTAAGCCCGGAGAAGCACCGGATGGCGGCGGGAGGGGGGGGGATGTCCCCTCCCGCGGCCTGTAAGAACGATCAGGCGGCGGAACCGCCGCTATGATCGTTCTTACATTGTGCAGAATCGTCGGTTGAAGAAGAGGATATCTGGATGATGCCTCTGGCTGCAGGCATCATCCAGATATTCGCCTGCAATACCCAGGCTGTCAATTGACGGCCACTTAGGATGGTAAATCCCATCCCAGGCCGTCAATTTTCTATGGCTGGGTATTGAAGTGGTTAAGAAAAAAAACTTTTTTTTTTTTTTTCTGGTCAGTATGGAGATAAGTCCAGACCTGAAGATCCACAAACCCCCACTGGGTGTCACTGTATAGCCAGAGATGGCTCAGCTGCACGCTCTGTGTCCTCAGCCTCCTCTGCTTTCAGGAGGGAATGACCAGCCAGGAAATGCTTTGCGGCTTTAACTGAGACCTGACGCTGCTGCCCCCCCCCCCCCCCCACGCTGACGCTGTAAAAGGCGACGCGCGCGCCCCCCCACGCTGAAACCAACATGGAGGAAGCAGAAAGCAGAGGAGAAGCCTGGACCAGCGCTAGCAACCCAACAGACACCAGGCAAGACACTAATCTTATTGTAGTGCACACATAGAGGAAGCTGTCCCCATAGGCTTCCTAAGAAACAGGAGTTTTGCCAGCATTTCCTCCTTATAGCACGTGGGGCTGCAGTAACATGCTAACAGGCAGATCTGGGGGGAGTAGTAAATACATATCTTTAAAAGCATACATATACCTACATGTTATCTGGGTAAACATTAGTACATCCCATCCTGCCTCAAAAGACATAGTGGAAATAGTGGCTGATGCACAAGCATACCATTAGCCGACCCAGAACCCCCAGGGGGATACCTACTGTCGAACCAAGTCCCGCAGGTTCCCTCTTACCTGCTCCACGCCGCAGGGTATTGCAAAATGCAAGAGGCCCAACCTTCCCCCATCTCCGTGGGTATTGTCTTGGACCTTCAGGGACCGGGGTCCTGTGTTAAGGAACCCACACACCTGGACCTATATAGCATCCTGGCATCAGTAGCGTTTAGTTCTTGGGAGAGACTAAGGCACTGGAGCCCAGAATCCAGCCCTCCAAGGAGAGGCATTATAGGCAAAACCCCACTCCAGCAGGGCCCGGGTACCGTACACCTTGGCTTTGAAGCACTTCGGACGGATCCGGCTAGCTATCCTGGGTCCCGAGACCTCCGAGGGACAGCTAGACGTGACCAACACCTAAGACACTGGCGAAAAAACTGAAGCACTCCCAGTGGGAGGGGGTTATATAGGGAGGAAACTTCCTGTGAAATTGATTACACCAGTGTCCATCACCTGAAGGTACCCATATAACCCAAGTGTAATGGCTATGCGCTCTGTGTCCCGTGATGTACGATAAAGAAAGTGAAACTAACCTGCAGGCACATTATATGATTTATTTTTATCTATTTTTAATCATTTTGAAAAGGATTCAGTTAACTTTTATGTCTCTATACCCTGTAAACAGTCATTTCAGCAAAAAAATGTTTTTCCTTTAGTGACCCTTTAAAGATCACTGAAGTTAGGTTGTTTTTTTAATAACAAAGAATTGTTATACTTGCCTCCACTGTGCAGCTCGTTTTGCAGAGTAACATTTAGTGCTTTGTGCATGGTACAGTGCTGGACATAAAGGATAAACTGTGTATAACAGGTGGAGTGTTGTACACATTACACACATCATTTGGTTGCTATACAAGCAAAGGTAAAGGGGGCCAGGCCGTCGGAGCAGCCAAATTAGAAAAATATGCCCATACATCAGACCAAACCCCGATTAAAGGTGGATCGTCGGCTCAGGCCCAGGCCAAAACAGATGGGAAGAGTCAAGGACAAATGGCTGCAGCGGTAACTAAAAATGTCATCAATAAAAATATAGCTGCGGCAGATAGAAGGGCTGCGATAGATCCAGTATTAGCTCCCCCTATAGAAGACATTCAACATTCATTCTACAATAAAGGATGTATTCTTGGTGGTAAATTAATGCAAACGGACACTGGGAGAACTGTGTGATCAAATGAAGGGCATTAAAGAGGAGCTGATCTCAGTGCGACATGAGCTCCAGAAAACAAAATGAAAGGTTATCAGAAGCGGAGGGGAGGATATCCCAAATAGAGGATGAACTGCACCCAGTAAAACAAGAGGTTAAGAGAATGAAGGACCAAGTGTGCAAGTTCGAGGAAAAGATGGATGAAATAGAAAATAGACTTTGGAGGGACAATGTGAGATTGGTGGGACTTCCGGAAAAAAGTGTGAAGGGACTAATCCCATAGAGTTTTTGGAAAATTGGTTTATAAAGTTATTTGGAAGAGAGTTTTTCACAGCCGTTTTTGAAAGAAAGAGCGCATAGAGTTCCTTTTAAACCGCTTCCCCCCAGTGGACACCCACGATCAATGTTAATGACATATTTAAATTACAGGGATAAAGAGACATTATCAAGAAAGGGTAGAGAGATGGGGAACATTTTTTTTGACGGTTCCAAGGTTTAATTTTACCCTTCCCCCCCCCCCCCTCTTCCTACAGAAGCGGGGGGCAAGTTTCACAGATGTCAAACGCAAAATGCAGAAATTCAATCTTTCATACGCCCTATTATACCCAGCGCGGCTACAGGTGGCAGCTCTGGGTAGGACATTTTTTTTTTTTTACTCCCCCTGAAGGTGCGATGTCATGGCTGGAGGATAAAAAAGATCAGCCATCAACGGAAGGAAGGGACATTTAGTTCACATTTAAAAATTAAAGAAGGGGGAAGTTGAAGGGGATTCAATTGTGCTAATGGGGCGGTGGGGTGGGGAACACATACCATGAGAAGGGGAATAATGGGCAAAGAGTGTATTGTAATGAGAAATGGTATGAGGGAAGATTGGGGGGAGGGGAAAAGGGGAGTAAATGGAAGAATGGGGATAGATGGACCGATCACAAAACACACAAGTACACTAAATAGCAAGTGGGGAAAAGTTATATAGTCTTGCCCCACATAGCGCTTCTTAAAGATAAAAAAAAAAAAGGATAAGGAAAATGGGTTTACTAGGTGGTGTAAAGAGAATTGCCCTCTTTTTTTTATCTCCTTGTTTTTTATTTATGTTATTAGGTGGTATATGAATATCCTGGTTTATAGAATGTCTAATTATGCGACTTAATGCAGGATATAATATTGAAAATAGGATCTTAGAATGTCCGTGGGATGGGTACTCCAGCCAAAAGAGCAGTAGTATATGACATGCTGGAAGTGCACGAGGTGGGACTGATATGCTTACAGGAGACACACTATACCAAGGACATCAAGAAACAAGTTCAGAACAGGAAATTTCAATATCAGTATCACTCGGTCCACACCTCCTATTCAAAGGGTTTGGCGGTTTTCGCAAAAAGGGGAGTGTTCACCTGTAAGCAGATCAGTATTGATGAAGAGGGGCAGTATGTTTTTCTGTACTGCGTAATAGAGAATAGGCAATATGTGCTTGCAAATATATATATATCCCACCGCCATTCAAACTGGAGGTTATGTATAAACTAATGGATTTTATGATGGATAAAACTGAAATTCCTGTTATAGCAATGGGGGAATTTCATGAAGTAATAAATAAGAAATGGGATAGATTTCCAAAGGAAAGTGTACAGAATGCCTCATGCCCCGTACACACGATCACTTTTTGTGATGAAAAAAAATGTAATATTTCTTAATGAAAAAAAACGACATTTTTCAAACTTCATTTTCAAATAATGACGTTGCGTACACACCATCATTTTTAGAAAATGATGAACAAAGTGACGGCACTCTAAAGGGGAAGTTCTATTTGCCTTGAGGCTGCTTTTAGCTGGTTACTTGTTAGTAAAAGACGATTCGTGCTTTTTTGTCCGTTACAGCGTGATGAATGAGCTTACTCCATTATGAATGGTAGTTTTACCTCCCGTCTCCTAACTTGCTTCTGGGCATGTGCGGGTTTAAAACGTCATTTTTTACGTAGTTTTGCCCACACATGATCATTTTTTATGACACAAAAAATGACATTTTGAAAAATGACATAAAAAATTCGAGCATGTTCGAATTTTTTTTTTGGTAATTTTTCAGAAGACATAAAATTACATTTTGGCCACACACCATCATTTTAAATGACATTTTAAAAAATGACATTTTTTTTCATCACAAAAAGTGATCGTGTGTATGGGGCATCAGAGTCGGGTGTATCAGTTTTTACAGGTAGCAGGGTTATTTGATATATGGAGAGTGATAAATCCAGAGGAGTTGCAATATTCTTGCTGCTCCAGCTCTTATTCCACATCAGGGAAAAAAGTATATCAGCCCAGAGGGGTATCAGATCATTCATTGGTGATAATAACTGTAAACCTAGAGGGGAGTAGGCCTGTCAGGGTATGGAAAATAAGTCCGCTGTGGTTTGAACTAATGGGGGAACCCGAGGAGATATCGAAAAAAAAAAAAAAAGTTTAATGAAGGAACCGTGATGAGGGGTGTGATGTGGGACGCATTGAAAGCATTTCTTGGGGGTCTATGTATTCAACAAGTGGCCAAAAAAATCAAAAAAGGTATCAAGAGAATGGGATTAGGAAGGAACTAGAGAATACAAAAAAGGAATATACTGAAAACCCAACACTGGAGAAACAAAGAACATGGCTGAATAAGCAACAGGAATATAAAATTTAAATAAGAAAATCAGAAAATAAGAGAATGTTTCAAATAGGGTTGTCCCGATACTAGTATCGGTACCGATACCTGGCATTTGCCCAAGTACTTGTACTCGGGCAAATGCTCCTGATACTTGTACTGCCAGCGGTGATCGGGGAAGTTACAAGTACCGATCACCGCTATATAGATTTAAAAGTTCTCTCTCAAGCGGTGCTTGTAACTCCCCCACGCATGATCACCGCTGACTGTCCAGTGTCCTCCTCCAGCCCCCCTCCGTTTTGCTGTGTCTCCCCCCGTTTCTATAACCCTCCATGTCTCCTGCCGTGTTTCTCTCTCCTTCCGTGCTCCTCCTCCACCCCCTGGAACTGTCAGGATGGAGAGCGGGTTAGGAGCCAGTAAATCCAGCACCTTACTGCTCCAAATGAACAGAGTCAGTAATCACTGACTGTCCATTCACATAACTGAAACATCGTAAACTGTGATTACAATGTTTCAGTTTATGAATGAAGAGAAGATGCGTTTTTCTCTCCATTCATTTTTAGCACAGCTGAGGCTGCTGAGAAAGGGAGGGGGGAATCTGTCCCTAGTCCCTTTCTCTATCTCAAAGGGGAGATGTCAGAGGTCTGATATCTTCCGGTAGAGACCTATAAGTATTATGGGAAAGTGCTACTCCCAGAACTTATTGAAGTATTGAACTTGGCGATGAAAGAGGGGAAGCTGCCCACCTCAATGACTGAAGCCACAATAATAGTATTGCACAAGGAGGGGAAGAGCCCACTAGAGGCTACATCATATAGACCCATTTCCCTTCTCTGTGCAGACGCTAAAAAGGATCAAACTGGATTTATTCCCAGTAGATCAACAAGCATGAACATTAGGAGGGTATTTCTTAATTTGCAAATACCAACAGAGAATAGTGGTACAAGAGCAGTAATGCCCCTAGATGTGGTTAAAGCTTTCGATAGCTTGGAATGGGGGTATATCTGGCACGTTCTGGAAGCTTTTGGGTTTGGACCAAAATATTGTATTATGGCTCGAGTGCAATAACGACTATTCAGCAAGGGTACAGTTCGAGAGAGGCACTAGCCACTACAACAAGAACGGATAAAATAAATGGAGGGGTTCGTGAGACCGACTGGGGAGGAGAGAATCGCTCTGTATGCAGACGATGTTCTCCTCTTCCTGGATGAGACAGATCACTCCATTAAGCAGGCAATGACCATCTTTCGAGAATTTGGAAGAATCTCAGCATTGGTTATAAATCAGCATTAATGCCAGAAGCTGAGGAGCTTTTGAACTTGGTGTGCTTACTATAGCAAGGCAGAGCCTCTCCATACCATTCTCAAGGATAACTTACGGAAAATGCCACAAGTTTTAAAAATGCAAAAATTATCGATCCATGGCTGCAAAACATAATTTACAAACAATATAAACCTTTTTACGTTCATGTACACGGGACATTTTTACAACTTCTGAACGACTTGACAAATAGTAACCCACGATTAAAACTTCAGTTTTTGCCACGTTTACATGCCACATTTAGCAGCATTTTGCCGTGTTTAGAATCATTTCAAAACTTTTTTTTAAAAGCGGATCTCCACCCTAAAGTGGAGTCGCGCTGATCGGAACCTTCCCCCCCTCCGGTGTCACATTTGACACCTTTTTAGGAGGGAGAGGGGTGCAGATACCTGTCTAAAGACAGGTATTTGCATCCACTTCCGGCCGGGCAAAAGACGGGTTTTTCTGGCTTCCCGTCGCCCCCCTGTTGTGTGCTGGGAACTCTCGGCTCCCAGCACACAGCGGGAGCCAATCGGCGGGCGCAGCGCGACTCGCGCATGCGCTGTAGGGAACCGGGCAGTGAAGCTGGAGCGCTTCACTTCTTGGTTCCCTCACCGTGGAGTGAGGGGGCAGCAGCAGACAGACGAGCGAACGCTCGTCCTCTGCTGCGGACACCGCTGGACTCCAGGACAGGCAAGTGTCCTAATATTAAAAATCAGCAGCTGCAGTATTTATAGCTGCTGGCTTTTAATATTTTTTTTTCCATGGAGCATCCGCTTTAAATGGCCATAAATTGAAACACCTCCTATAAAACTAAATGCGTGTATCGTCTGAAACGTGGAAATCTTCGGCATCTGAACTCATTTTCTCTTTCAAAAGAAACGCTTAGAAAACGGCAATAAAACGAGTGTGTACATGGTCACATAGGATAACATTAATTGAATTCCGGGGCAGTTGTAAAAAAAAAAAAAAAGTGTCCAACTGCCTCTAATCATCCATTTGGCAGCAGTGTACATGGGGCCTTATGCAAGGGTGTTCAGTCTAAAAACCGACACTTTCTGAAGAAACTACTGTATCAAGTCCACAATCCCTGGGTCTCAGCATAGTGTTGCAGGGTAGCTGCATAGTAGTTATACCTTAAACTGGCAAAAGCAGGCACAGTAATAAAGGAAATTGGCAGTCCCACATTAGTAGAACCGGGAAAATGGCAAGGCATGGATCTGACACTGCGTAACATGTAAGAAGTAGTCTGTCCCTTTAATAAATAGGGACAGGCTAGATGAATGAATACACGGACATAAGGAAACCAATCAACCATGACACTGCAAACTTCAGCCACAATATTAGAATCCATTACAAGGCAAGACAAACTTAGATTAAGGTGGATGCACCTGCGTTTTATTCAACCTTACAAACTATGCAACTACCCAAATACCTAGTTCAACCAACAAAACACTGCTGTGTAGTGTACAATGCCTTTAAAAAGGTGTTGCAGCCTTCATACCGCAGCAGCCACCAGGGATAGGAGCATAAGCACACTCAAACAAAATTAGTGAACAAACCCTATAACTTCTTGCTCCAATGTTGACATCTAGATGTTCAGAAAAATAGCAACGCTTTAACCCTTAGGCCCTTTTCACAGGTGCGTACCGTATGTCCGCTTTTTCATCCATCCGTTTGCAGATGAAAAAAGGGACATACAGTGCAGAAAATAAGTATTTGAACACCCTGCTATTTTGCAAGTTCTCCCACTTGGAAATCATGGAGGGGTCTGAAATTGTCATCGTAGGTGCATGTCCACTGTGAGAGACATAATAAAAAAAAAAAAAATCCAGAAATCACAATTTATGAATTTTTAACTATTTATTTGTATGATACAGCTGCAAAGAAGTATTTGAACACCTGTCTATCAGCTAGAATTCTGACCCTCAAAGACCTGTTAGTCTGCCTTTAAAATGTCCACCTCCACTCCATTTATTATCCTAAATTAGATGCACCTGTTTGAGGTCATTAGCTGCATAAAGACACCTGTCCACCCCATACAATCAGTAAGAATCCAACTACTAACATGGCCAAGACCAAAGAGCTGTCCAAAGACACTAGAGACAAAATTGTACACCTCCACAAGGCTGGAAAGGGCTACGGGGAAATTGCCAAGCAGCTTGGTGAAAAAGGTCCACTGTTGGAGCAATCATTAGAAAATGGAAGAAGCTAAACATGACTGTCAATCTCCCTCGGACTGGGGCTCCATGCAAAATCCCACCTCGTGGGGTCTCAATGATCCTAAGAAAGGTGAGAAATGAGCCCAGGACTACACGGGAGGAGCTGGTCAATGACCTGAAAGAGCTGGGACCACCGTTTCCAAGGTTACTGTTGGTAATACACTAAGACGTCATGGTTTGAAATCATGCATGGCACGGAAGGTTCCCCTGCTTAAACCAGCACGTCAAGGCCCATCTTAAGTTTGCCAATGACCATTTGGATGATCCAGAGGAGTCATGGGAGAAAGTCATGTGGTCAGATGAGACCAAAATAGAACTTTTTGGTCTAAATTCCACTAACCGTGTTTGGAGGAAGAAGAATGATGAGTACCATCCCAAGAACACCATCCCTACTGTGAAGCATGGGGGTGGTAGCATCATGCTTTGGGGGTGTTTTTCTGCACATGGGACTGGGCGACTGCACTGTATTAAGGAGAGGATGACCGGGCCATGTATTGCGAGATTTTGGGCAACAACCTCCTTCCCTCAGTTAGAGCTTTGAAGATGGGTCGAGGCTGGGTCTTCCAACATGACAATGACCCGAAGCACACAGCCAGGATAACCAAGGAGTGGCTCTGTAAGAAGCATATCAAGGTTCTGGCGTGGCCTAGCCAGTCTCCAGACCTAAACCCAATAGAGAATCTTTGGAGGGAGCTCAAACTCTGTTTCTCAGCGACAGCCCAGAAACCTAACTGATCTAGAGAAGATCTGTGTGGAGGAGTGGGCCAAAATCCCTCCTCCAGTGTGTGCAAACCTGGTGAAAAACTACAAGAAACGTTTGACCTCTGTAATTGCAAACAAAGGCTACTGTACCAAATATTAACATTGATTTTCTCAGGTGTTCAAATACTTATTTGCAGCTGTATCATACAAATAAATAGTTAAAAAAATCATACATTGTGATTTCTGGAATTTTTTTTTTGATTATGTCTCTCACAGTGGACATGCACCTACGATGACAATTTCAGACCCCTCCATGATTTCCAAGTGGGAGAACTTGCAAAATAGCAGGGTGTTCAAATACTTATTTTCTGCACTGTAAATGGGTCCCTATGAGATTGTGTGCGGGGACCGCCCAATCATCTGTCGGCTTAGCGGGGGATCAACGGAGCGATCCCCGCTGAGCAAAAGGAGGCAGATCATTACTGATCCGCCCCGTGTGAAAGGGGCCTTATACTGACGGATCAATTTTTGCCCTTTTAGCGCACATTTTAGGCCTAAATATTAAAATCTACAAATAACATACTTTTTTGAAAGCAGAGGCCCTGGAGAATACAAATTGTAGCAGTTGCAATCTTCTTCAGTTATGTAATGTTTTATACAAGTTAAAGGCTAACTGTACTTTTGTGAGAAAAAAATAAAATAAAAAAAATAGCATAGACAATTGCTACACAAGCCATTTTGTAATTTTTAACAAAAAATAAAACCTTAGTTAGACTTAGCGGTGACGGCATTTCTACGAGCCTTTCAGGACAGCACCTTGGAGAGAGCGTAGCTCCACCTCTTCACAGGAAACACTGCGTGACAACACCCCTTTAAAAAGCAGCTGCTTCCACCATGCCTTCAGTTGTAACCGAGAAATCCTCCGACACGCTGGAAGTATAAGCAGACAATTACCAAGTCCCACAAATGATATCTTACTTATGATAACCAAAAGAGGGAAAGTAGGCTGCTGTCCTGAAAGGCTTGTAGAAATACTGTCACCGGTAAGTCTGAGGTCATCTCCCTTCGCCTTTCAGGACAGCACCTTGGAGAGGATAACCAAGAAGCTTACTTCAGGGTGGGACCACTGCCTGTAAAACCTTCATACCAAAAGGACTAGTCCGAGGCTTACATCAGATCCAAGCGGTAGTGCCTATTGAAGGTTGAAAAACTGGACCAAGTGGCCGCCTTGCAGATTTGCTCAGGAGATGCCCTGGCCTTTTCTGCCCATGATGCTGCCACTGCTCTGGTAGAATGAGGAAAAATACCCACCGGGGGTTCCAGTACAAAAAAAGAGATGTATGCTTCTTTAATGGCTTGCTTTAACCATCTTCCCAGGGTACTCTTGGAAGCCTTACAGCCCTTGTTAACACCTTCCATCAGGATGAATAGTGAAGGAGACTTCCTGATATTCTTTGATACTTTAGAAAGCACCTCCTGAAGTCCAAAGACTTCTTTCCCCTGAGCTGAATGGCAGGGGCAAAAAAGGTAGGGAGAATTATCTCCTGTGTACGGTGAAATATTGATATTTTCAGCAGGAAAGCTGGGTCTGTGCTTAAGACTAGCCTATCTGGTAGACCTCTCATAAAAGGTTCTTTAATTGAAAGAGCTTGTAACACTTATTTTTTGGAAAAGCCTATGGCGTGCAAAACACACCCAAAAAACTCCACCCGATGCATTAAAAAAAAAAAAAAAAATGTGCACACACATAAAGAGTGCTCACAAAAAAAAGTGCAGATGGGTGCAAACGTCAATTGGTCCTCCTGTGATAAAGGACCCAAACCCTGATCCCCCCGGGGAATTGGGCTCCAGATGGGGACTGGGGTACTGTGGTCCGAGCAGCCGAAGCCGACACGGACACAACTTCCCTGGATGGTCTGCTGAAACAGAACCGTCCCAGTACTAGGTGGGGCTCCCCCGAAGGGAGACCCCATGAGAGCAGCAGAACTAAGCCAGAAGGCCATGTCCACCCACTCCCAAGACGTTCAGGGCTGGCCCGAGGCCCGGCACCCTACTAATCACACAGTGAAAAAATAACGTGCACAAAAAAAAAAAAAGACAAAAATGGGGATAAAAAGTGGGAAGGAAGGAAGGAAGAGTGAAAAGTGACCATTGTGCAATACAATGGCCGGCCCTCCGGCCAAGAACCAAAAATTCTGCTGGTCCTGACCAAAAGGCCTGGCCCTAGAGGCAGGTGTAAAACAAGGTGGTATGGTGACGTGACCGAAGTGCCAAAAAGCATAAGTGCCGGAAAACGCCAGGGGCACATCACCATAGGCTTTTCAATGGAGCCCCGGCCCACAGCCTGGACCAGCAGCACACATAACAAGGAAGGTAGGAGCTCTGGGAGATTGGGGAGAGCCCACTCTACAAGGCTAGTCCCACTCTACAAGGCTAGTCCCACTCCTCCCATCACTCCCTCCTAATCACATTCGGGAAATACTAACCGTCCCCCCGGAGGAAAAGAGGAGCCAGTGTTCTCTCCCGAACAACTGTCCGGGGCAGGTACCACCAAATCCAGGCCAGAAGGCCAGGGATCCCGGCCCTCCGATTCGACCTCATGCATCTCCGTCCCGAGACAAAGGCTTTCACCTCCACACCAGCAGGTTCTGCATCTGCCACTACTCAGGACGGTTAGCAGAGCGCCCCCTACTGGCAACTGATAACAGATACAAGCCTTTTGGCTAAGATCAAGTGTAGTAACTCACTTATTCTTCGAGCAGAAGTTACTGCTAGCAGCAGAATAGTTTTGAGTGTCAAAAATGTTAATGAAGACTCTTCTATAGGTTCAAACAAAGACTTAGTGAGAGCCTAAAGAACCAAAGACAAGTTCCATTTTGGAAAACCAACAATAGGTCTAGGCTTAAAACGTTTGCCATAGCCCTAAAGAATCTGATTATTAAAAAGGTTCCTATGACAGGGTTTTTTCCAAAAAAACTGATAAGGCAGCTACCAGAGTCTTGAGGGTACTTGCTGCTAAACCTGTAACTAATCCTTCAAGAAATTCTAGAACCAAAATAGTATTACTAAAATTAAAAGTTCTTGCTGGAAGATAAGGTATTATAGACTTTCCAGTCTTTAATAGCTCTGGTGACTTATTTTCTACTTGCCAGTAGGGTATAAGTTTTTCTGAGAATCCCTTTCGTCTTAAGATTTGTTCTTCAGAAACCAGGCTGTTAGGTTGAGATAGCCTGGATCTGGATGGAGAATCCGATTCTGAGACAACAGATCTTACCTGATCGGCAACCTCCAGGGGGGTTTTGCTGAAACGTTCATCAGGGTGGCAAACCAAGGCCTCTTTGGCCAGTAGGGGGCTATCCAGATTAGTTCTGTTTGCTGTGCAATTTAACGCTGAATTTTGTCAATACCCTTGGTACCAGTTGGAACCGGGGGGGAAAGCGCAAGACAAATGGAAGTCCCACTTGTGGGCCAACGCATCTATCCTGATAGTTTGATCCTGCCTCTGAAGAGAGAAGAAAGCTGGTGTCATTGCATTTTCTTGTTTTGCAAAGAGGTCCACCTGAGGAAACGCCCACTTTTCTGTGATTTTCTCGAATACCTCCTGGTTCAGAGACCACTCTGTTTCTCTTACTTTTTTCCTGCTGAGGAGATCTGCTAGAGTGTTTTCCGTACCTTTCAGATAGAGGCAATTTTTTTTTCTGCCCATCTCAGAATTTACGAGCTAGCGCCATCAATGTCCTGCTTTCTTGTACCCCCTTGTTAAATATATTACCGCCGTCATGTTGTCCGATAATATTTGTACATGTATTAGGGTTAGCTGAAAAGACTTGTCTGTATAGCCTTCAACTCCCTCCAATTCGAGGATCTCCTTGCCTCTGACCAGACTCCTTGAGTTGTTCTTCCAGGTGGGCTCCCCACCCCCATGCACTCGCATCTGTTGTTACTCGGTGAGTTACTGGAAGGTTCCAAAGAAGCCCCTTCGAGATGTTTCTTTGGTTTCTCCACCACTAGAGTGATCTTTTTGTCTTTGGTCATATTTTGAAACTTTTTTCTAGGGGTTCCCAATAAGAACAACTCTTCAAGATGTCTGCCTGCAGAGGACGACATTAAATCAGGCCCACTGAACCGAAGGAATTTCCGCTGTCAAGAGACCGAGAGAGGACATAGCTTGCCTCACCGAGATCTCTGAATCACATTGAAGAGCTGACTGCATTTTTTCTATCTTCTCTTGGGGGGGGGGGGGGGTGAAATTCTCTGTTTTACTGAATCTATCTGGTAGGCCAAAAACCTCACCCTTTGGGATGGTAGTAAATTGGATTTTTGGAGGTTGAGAAGCCAACCCAAACCCTTTAGGTGTTTTTGGGTTATTTGCAGATTAACCTCCACCTGATCTCTTAAGTCTGCGAACAGCAGTAGATCGTCCAAGATACTATTGGAATTCCCTTCAGCCTCAAGTGTTCCAGAGCCTCTGCCATCACTTTCGTGAAGACTCTGGGAGGAGAGGAAAGACTGAAAAGCAGGGCCCGAAATTGCAGGTGCCACACTTCGCCTCCTCCCAGATTGACTGCTAGCCCCAGAAATTTTTGTGACTGGGGTGCTATTGGATCATGGAGATATGCATCTTTCAGGTCGATCGATACCATGTGACAACACGGGGTGAGTAGATTCCTCTTGCATCAGTTCTTGCAAAAGAGACTTCATAGCCAGGGCTTTTTCCCAGTGCTTTGGTAGATTTGTGATAGCAAATCGATTTGAAGGAATCTGAGAATTCTAATTGGTACCCCTGTCCGATTAGGCTCAGAACGAAAGGACTTCTTGTTTTTTTCCCCAAGCTGGAAGGAAGTCCTGTAATTTCCCCCCTACTGGGAGATGGTCATTGTTTTTTAGGAGTTTGTTCGGGAGGTCTAAAAAGCACCCCTCCCTGCCTCTTCTCCGAGGATTCCAGGACTTTCTGTGTTTGGTCTTTTATTGGCTTTCTGAAAAGGACAAACATTTTTCCTTTGCTGCACCGCTTTCTTCTTTTGTGGGAAAGCTTTTTTCTTAACTGCTGTCCTGTCAAGGACAGACTCTAGTTCTGGGCCAAACATCAGGTCTCCTGAAAAAGGGAATTCCGCATAATTTTACTTTGGAGGCAGAGTCCCCTGACCAGGTTTTTAGCCAGATGGCTCTTCTCGCCGAGTTAACCTGCGCTGAGGATCTGGCCATCATGCTGATGGATTCTGCTGAAGCGTCTGTCATATATTTGACCGCTTTTAGCAAAGTGGGAAAAAACTCCAATAGATCCTTCCTGGAAGTGCCTGCTATCACATGGTTTTTAAGTTGCTCCAACCAACACTCCATGTTCCTGGCAACAACCGTGGCAGCCATTGCAGGTTTCAGATTGGACAATACAGAGTCCCAGGCTTTCTTCAGTGGCCCATCTGCCATTTTGTCCATAGCATCCTTAAGGATGCCCATATGCTCAAAAGCTAAATCGGTCTTTCTAGATACTTGGGAAGAAGGCGGCATCTATTTTTGTTTTTTTATTCCAAACCAACGCTTCCTTTTCCTCAAAGGGAGAAAGTCTTTTGAGGGCTTTGGAGAAAAAAAAAACTCCTTTTTCTGGATCCTTCCACTCTCTTAATAGTATCTGTTAGGATACTAGGAACTGGGAAGACTATGTTTAACTTCTTCCAGACCCTGATACATTTATTCATGTACCGACAACTGGGGTTTTTTCTCTTGGATTTCCAAAGTGGTATATATTGCCTTGAGCAATTCGTCCACCTCTTCAAGCATTTATTCCTCCTCATCAATGGTTGGGGGGGGGGACGAGGACGCTTCCCCTTTCATCCTCAGACTCACTCTTCACTGGTCTGGAAGTGGACGGAGGGAGACCAGGGAACGCACTGTCCCTAGGGTCTCTGCCAACTCTTTTCTTACAGAGGATAAGAGATCTTTACACTCCTGTGTAGATTCTTTCCTCACTAGGACCGCAATGCAGGATCTGCACAGTGGTTTTGGCCAAGAATACCTTACAGGGTTTTTGCATGAGAAGCATTTTCTTCCTGTTGCTCTCGCTGATTTAGCTGTGGCTTTCTGAAACAGAAAAAACCCCAGGCCTTTTTTTAGGGTTAAATAAATCACACACATAAGAGAACACACAGCACCCTTTAGCCGACACCCTATGTGCCACAGAGTCTCACTCCTTGCTGAACTGCTATTAGAGAATAATAGAGCAGACAGCTGCAGGTTTTTATTAGTAACACCAAGTGTCAAAAAAAGGATAGAGGCACCAATGTACCTTTCCTACCTGGGCCTGGCCGGAAACCTGGGCGCCTGCATCCGCCACCTCTGCTGATGGTTCAGCTTCCCCCATTATGGACCACTGCAGCTACCGCCACTGAGTTTTAATTCGCTTCTTTCCCTTTGCTCAGCTCCTCTGAACGAAAGGAAGTCCCAGCCAGATGACCCACCTCTTCCTGCTGGGTTCCAGCAGCTGGAACCAATCGCTGCTACACCCCGCTGAAGTCTCCGCCCACCTGGATCTGACATTACCCGCCGTCCAGGATTCGGCGCCGCCATGCAGAGACCTGGCATGGACGCTTAGTGTAAGCACAACCGCGGCTCCCAGAACACCCTGGGCTGACGACCCCCGACCGATCATTGAAGACAAAGAAAAATGGATAGCCGCACTCCAAAACCTGATGGGTGGTCTTTTATTCAATAGACAGCATGTACAAAAATAGGGTCACAGCAGTAGAAACAAGGAACAGCCGACGCGTTTCGCACTGGATCAGTGCTTATTCATGGCTGATCATTACTCCTGTGAGCCAGGGGAGGAAAGACACCGGAGGGTTCCCCTCACATACTGCAGGGCACTGGGCTGGTCAGAGAAAAACAACGGATGAAGGTACTGCCAAACCCTCCTGGAGAGAGCGCAGCCCTTCTGGTTCCCCAGCAGTGCTTCCATGGCGGAGGAAACACTAAAACTGAAGATGGAGCTACGCTCTCTCCAAGGCGCTGTCCTGAAGGGAGAAAGTTAGGTACCTGGTAACTCTTTCCAAGAAGTCTTCCAGGGCTGCATCCGAGAGATGGGCTCCTCTTCCCTGAAACAGGCAACACATTAGTCCACCATTATAAATATCAGTCTCACCTGCGTGCCTCAGTTGTATTAAAGTACCGAAGGAAATCTCAGTAAGCTTAAATCTCCACCATCGCACCTGGTAGTTATCGTTTAAGGGTGGTAACTAGTGCCGTCCTGGAAGACTTCTTAGAAAGAAAAAAAAAAAGTTACCAGGTACCCAACTATTTTCTCGAATAGTCTTCCAGGCCAGCATCCGAGAGGATGTATCAACCAATACTTACTAGGGTGGGGGGGGGGGGGGTAGATAATAACACCTTGCGACCAAATGCCTGGTCTTGGTCGGACAGCTGGTCTATATGATAGTGCCTTGCGAAGGTACTGAAGGTCCAGAGTCGGCCCTGCTTTCTCTGCGACTGAGGTTGCCCAGGCTCTGGTTGTGTGTGCTCTGATCCCGCCTGGAGTGAGGTTTTTGTGCCTCATAGGTCTGTATGGCCATTCTTAACCACTTCCCGCCCGGCCAATAGCCGATTTACGGCCGGGAAGTGGTTATGAAATCGTGACTAGACGTTCTCAAACGTCTAGCACGATTTCATGCCGTGCGGGCGCGCAGCGCGGCGATCGGTGATGCGGGGTGTCAGTCTGACACCCTGCACCTCCGATCTCGGTAACGAGTCTCCGGCGGAGCCTCGTTACCACGTGATCAGCCGTGTCCAATCACGGCTGATCACGATGTAAACAGGAAGAGCCGCCGACGGCTCTTCCTCACTCGCGTCTGACAGACGCGAGTACAGGAGAGCCGATCAGCGGCTCTCCTGACGGGGGGTTTGCGCCGATTGTTTATCAGCACAGCCCCCCCTCGGATCGCCACACGGACCACCAGGGAGTGCCCACACTAGACCACCAGGGAACTTAGAAAAAAAAAAAAGACAAAAAAAATAAATTCAGCAAGAAAAAAAAAGGGGCAGTAAAAAAACATGATGCCAATCAGTGCCCACACATGGGCACTGATTGGCAACATTGATCCATCAGTGCCAATCCATGCCCAGTGCCCACCTGTGCCACCCATCAGTGCCCACCTGTGCCACCCATCAGTGCCCACCTGTGCCACCCATCAGTGCCCACCAGAGCCACCTCATCGGTGCCCATCAGTGCCACCTCATCGGTGCCCATCAGTGCCACCTCATCGGTGCCCATCAGTGCCACCTCATCGGTGCCCGTAATTGAAAGAGAAAACATACTCATTTACAAAAAAAATAACAGAAAAAAATAAAAACGTTATTTTTTTTTCAAAATCTTTGCTCTATTTTTAGTTGTTGCGCAAAAAAAAAAAAAAAAAAAAAATCGCAGAGGTGATCAAATACCACCAAAAGAAAGCTCTATTTGTGGGGAAAAAAGGACGCAAATTTTGTTTTGGTGCAGTGTAGCATGACCGCGCAATTGTCATTCAAATTGCGACAGTGCTGAAAGCTGAAAATTGGCTTGGGCGGGAAGGTGCGTAAGTGCCTGGTATGGAAGTGGTTAAAGGAGTTGTAAAGGTACAAGTTTTTTTACCTTCATGCATCCTATGCATGAAGGTAAAAAAACATCTAGCAGCACCGGCCCCCCCCGAGCCCCCGTTGTACTTACCTGACCATTCGAATCTCCCGGGCACGTCCACGTGGCTATGGCCGCCGCTGTATCACGGGAGCGCGCTCGCAAAAGCTTTCCTCCATGCGAGCGCCCTCGCATGAAGAGGGAAAGCTTTTGCGAGGAGGAGCCCAGACAGCCGCCGAGGGACCCCAGAAGACAGCTTTCCGGGCCACTCTGTGCAAAACGAACTGCACAGTGGAGGTAAGTATCACATGTTTGTTATTTTAAAAACAAAAAAAATCCTGTGTTTAGTGTCCCTTTAAGGCTCGTATACACGGTAGGACACACAGTCAGACTTTTCTGCAAACTTTTCTAAAACTTTCCCATCATCACGTAGTTTTTCTTCTCTTTACCGCCACCCTTTGGTTAACTTCTGCTATTGTTGGTCGATTTTAACATTGGTTCTGAGCATGCGTATTTGCACTTTGTACAAAAGTTGGTTGGATTGCTGTACACGGTCACACAAGGCACCATCGGACTTTTGTTGCCGGAAAGTTGGTCCGTTCGCAGACCCAACTTTTTGTCGGATGAAACCAGAAAAAGTTGGTCCGATGGAGCGTACACACGATCGGACAAATTAGAAAAGTTGCAGATTTTGAAGTTGGTTGGCCAAAAGTCAGACCGTGTGTATGGGGCTTTAGACATCTTTTGATGGTATTATTGGATGCCCGCTTCCCCTTGTTAACTCCCGCATAGAGGACAAAGAGAGGTCGTTCTTAGCCAATCATTCCTTCTCTCGAGGTATGTAATGAGTGTGTTTCTTACATCGAGTTTGCCGTGTCTTTTTTGTTGTCCATAGTTTTTGGAAGGGAATGGATGATATTTTGGGTTCTAAGGAATGTTGGAGACCTAAGGGGAGGGAGGCCGGGTCTGGAGAGAAAATTTGGTCTTTTTAGGCAGTATGGTTCCATCATGGACAGGGCTTGGTTTTCACTTACGCTTCTGGCAGATACTATGGCAAAAAAAAGTGCAGTTTTCAGAGTGAGGTTTTTGTCTGACCTGTCCTCCATCGGTTCAAATGGAGGAGAGGGGAACGCTCTAAGTAACGTGGACATGTCCCAAGCACTGACCCCCGAAGGAGCTGTTGGTTTAATTTGGGCCTGCACTCTACCAATAAACCCCAGTAACTTGGCTCAATCCCCTTGGCACAGCTGTGATACAATGCAATACAATACAATGTAAGACAATACAAAATACCTGTATTGTAACCCCAGGATCCACTGACTGCACTTGGGAGAAAAACAGCACGTCACAACAACTGGATACTTAACCACTTTCCCACCGCGCCATAAGCATTTTACTGCTACGGCGCGGTTATCCTGGGACGTCGTCCTTCACTTTCGCGATTGCGCGTCCCCTGGGACGCGCTCGCGAAAGTGTTCGTGCTCACGGATCACGGTAAATTGCCGCTGATCGCGGCCGTTTACCACGTGATCGCGCCGTCAAATGACGGCACGATCACTTGTAAACAAGCCGGCATCATTTGATGACGCCGGTTCCTCCCTCTCTGTACAGTGTGCGAGGAGAGGGGGGGAGCGGGGTGTCAGCAGCTGAGCTGTGGCTGGATCTGTGACAAATGCAGTCACAGATCCAGCCATCCCTCAATCCATCCCAGCTCTGCAATACCCCAGTACCCGGCAATCCCCCAGTACTCGGCAATCCCCCAGTACTCGGCAATACCCCAGTACTCGGCAATACCCCAGTACTCGGCAATACCCCAGTACTCGGCAATACCCCAGTACCCTGCATGATACTTTGCAATACCCCAATACTCTGCAATACCCTGCGCGATACTCTGCAATACCGCCTATGGGGATTTTTAAGTAGCGAAGTTTGGCGCCATTCCACGAGTGTGCGCAATTTTGAAGTGCGACATGTTGGGTATCTATTTACTCGGCGTAACTTCATCTTTCATATTATGAAAAAAAATTGGGCTAACTTTACTGTTTTGTTTTAAGCACAAAACAGTTTAAAAAACACGCGTTCAATAAATTTCTGCGAAAATACCGTACGAGATAAAAAGGTTTAACGGCCGCCATTGTATTCTCTAGGGTCTTTGCTAAAAAAGCATATATAATGTTTTGGGGTTCTATGTAATTTTCTAGCAAATAAATGATGGTTTTCCATGTAGGAGATAAATGTCAGAATTGGTCTGGGTGTTCCAGAACGCCTGATGGCGTTCCCTGCATGTTGGGCCTCTGTATGTGGCCACGCTGTGTAAAAGTCCCACACATGGGGTATCGTAATACTCGGGAGGAATAGCAGAATGTGTTTTTAGGTGTAATTTGTGGTATGCATATGCTGTGTGTGAGAAATAACCTGCTAATATGACAGAAACAAGTTTTTTTTTTTTTTACAGAATTTTCATCCGTTTTTCTTTTATAGCGCAAAAAATAAAAAACCCAGAGGTGATCAAATACCACCAAAAGAAAGCTCTATTTGTGTGAAAAAAAGGACAAAAATTTCAAATGGGTACAATGTTGTATGACTGAGTAATTGTCATTCAAATTGTAAGAGCACCGAAAGCTGAAAATTGGTCTGGTTAGGAAGGGGGTTTAAGTGCCCAGTGGTCAAGTGGTTAACCAGAGATAGATTTTACTGTGAAATATGCAAAAAAAAGTGAAATATGCAAAAAAACTGGATTACAGTAATTGTGCTGTCATCCCAACGTAAGACAGCACAATTGATTTCAACATAAACTATTTGAAAACAGTATATATAGGTTTATACCTGGGAGCTCCCCCTACACTATAAGCTATGCGTGAGATCTCACTTAAAGTACTTAGTCCTGGATCTTCTTTTCTTCGCTAGCTAAAGTAACTCCTTGCTCCTTGTGATTTGTAATCCACAGTTTTGATGAGTGAAATTGAAGTGAAAGTGCTTCTGGTGTAACCGGTTTTAAAATCGATTGAAACGTCAAAGTAGATAAACCTCAAGCCTTCTGTGTCAATTTCTCTGCTCCTCTGTGGAATTATAAATCCCAGTGAGGCCTGTAAATGAGTCTAACTGCATGTGGAACTTAGCAAACTGTGGGTCGTGACCTGCTCACCCACTGGATCGGAGCTCCGGGTAGTAACTTTTGTCCTGTAACTGCAACTTGCTACTCCGTCAGCTCCGCTGGATGGATCTGTCCTCCGATGCTCGGGTTGAGTGTCTCTCAGTCTCTGCAATCCAGCCACCGTCCCTCGGGTAGCCTCAGATCACTTGCCCGAACAACCAGGATTATTTTCCCCCTCCCTTAGTGACCTTGTCTACAAGGAAACCAAAAAAAAATAAACAAAATATCTCTGCATTACCAGTATTTGGTCACTAGATGGCTCCAAATACTTAAACATAGCAATGTCCATAGAAATGTATTAAAGTATGCAAACACACATCAATATACAAGAATGTCCACGCTACACAAGTGACATCAGGAATTGCTTTATCAGGGTATCCTCTGCAAATTTGGTGTCCATGAATGAGTAAAGCGCTGCCACTTTTCCCTTTAGCGTGGCTTAGAGATGTCTGCTCCATCTTGCAGAAAATCCTCAATTTTTTAGGATTATTCCTGTGCTGGGGATCAGTTGGTTTTTGTTCCAGGAGACAAACTTTTTCCTCACTTTCTCATAGATTGCCCTGGTCACAGGCTTCCTACTGTCTAGGATGGTATTGATCACCTTGTTTGATAGCCTTTTGTTCTGAAGTCTTACCTATTCAGTAACCAAGCCGAAAGCTTCAGGATTGTGTGGTTTGGACGGTTGACTGGGCTCCGATGAGACCTGGCCGGGCTGTCCGTGTCAGTTGAGGTTGGATGCAGAGGTTTTTCTAGTGGCTGAACCATACTCTTTGGGGCCAGTGTGGTGCTACTAGTATCAAATGTTGCTCTCTCTGCCTTTATTTTTCAAATCACTCTTGGTAATATGGTAGTGGGAGGGAATGCACAACAGTTCCCATCACCAGCTCTGACTGAAGGCATCTACTCCTCTGTTGCCATCTGTAGGATTTAGTGAGACGACCATTGGGGATTTTGTGTTTGCTTTGGAGGCAAACAGATCTACTTCGGACACCCCCCACATTTGAGTGATTTGTGCAAAAGTCATTTGGTTTAGTGACCAGTCTGTTTTATGGTCTTCCGGCTCAGGGAGTCGGCCAGAGTATTGTCTGTTCCTTTCAGGGGAATAGCCGATATTGACCTTATGTTTGATTCCCTGTATAACAGGATTGTTTCCGCCAGCCTCAAAGCTTTGGGGCTTTGTCCCTCCTTGCCTAAGTATGCCATTGTCGTGGCGTTGTCTGATAGTATTTTTACGTCTCTGCCCTGTATTGCCGGTTTGAACGCTTTTCAATGCTTCCCCCACAGCTTTTAGGAGGCTTGGGCCCATCTGGAAATCCATTTCCCCTGTGCGCAGAGGCCCGCCATGTGTGCCCCCCCCAGCCTAGAGCGCTGGCATCGGTGGTGATCCATTTGCATCCTTCTATGTATCAAAGTGGATTGAGCCACCATTGGATTGAGAGTGTTTGACTATGGTCGGCACCGGAATGGACTTGTCCAGGGATGAGTGGTTGCCAACCCACTGGGACAGCATGAAATTCTGTAGTGGTCTCATGTGGTGACGGCTGGGATTTAAGATGTCATCACCCCTAGTACGGTCATATCTGATTGTAATGGCTTTGGTCCTTTTAGAGAGGTTACAGCCTGTGTGATTTTTTTCATTATTTTCTTCCATTAAGGGTTTGGTAAGTCTGGAGTCCAATATATAGTCCGAATACACCACTCTTTGGCTTGGAGTCATCTGATTTCTCTGCATTCACTATCCACCTCAGGTTTTGCAGATGAGACATTGTGTCCAGGTTGTTCCCTAGGGTTTCCACTGAATCTGAATAGTAGATCGTCTAGTCATCCGTTATGGCGCGTATGATGAATTTGTTGCTTCCACCCATTGGTGGGAAAAAGCTGCGAGTCTGCACCCTACCTGATGAGTCATTGTTTTTTGTTCTTTGTGGAGGAGGATGGAGGATGAATTCACCATTGCTTTTTTGTTTTGCTGTCACTAGGGCCAAAACAACTAATCTGTTAATCGACAACTAATAGATTATGAAATTAATCGATTACAATTTTCATAATCTATTAATCGTCCAGTAACATAATGGCGTTAAAAAAATAAAATAAAAATAAAATTAGCCTTAGAGTACAAAAAAGCAAATCGCTACTGTAAATATTACTTTCACTGTCCCACAGTAAAAAAAAAATGAACCCCTTACAGTAGCGATTTGCTCTTTTTGTACTTGTTTTTTTAAAACCTTATGTTACTAAACATCTGGGTTCACACATCTGTTTTTTGGCGATTTTTGCAGAAACACACTACAGTTCATTTACATGTTTTCCTATGGGACACGTTCACATCCATGATTTTTTTTTCGGCTGCTCCTTTTTTGGAAAGAGCAGCCGAGAAGGGGAGTGTCTATACATGGCAGCGCGGGCATTTACAAGTATTCAAAACGAAAGCTTGTAATGCATGTTACGCTATAATGCAGGGATTAACTGCGGTATGCGGCGGCGGTATAATAGCTACAGGTATGGGCGACAGGACATGGCTGCAATATGGGGGGGGGGGGGTTGCATGAAGCACGTTTTGTTGCTTTTTTTTTCCTCTGGGGTCCTTGCCTGAAACCAAGCACAAAATGGGCCCCCCGTGAGGCAGGGTGGTTAAAGACTACCTGTGAGTGGGCAGTTTTTACAGTGAGGTTAAGACTGAGGCGACTGGTGTATTCTGGCTTACCTTGGAGCTGTCCTGGCTTGCAGGATCTGCAGGGCAGGGTGGAGAAGCGCCAGACATTGTCAGCCACCAGGATCCTCTTCTTAGAAGAGCCTTTTTAACTGCTTAAGCTTAAGCCCCGGCCCAACCCCCAGCTGACCCCATGCAAGTTCGTGGACATACCTGCACATGCTGTGGTTGCTGGTCTCTCCAGCATTGCGGTATGGGAAAAAGCCAGTTCTTTTGTTTCAGACTGGGGGATGATTGCAGACCCATCTGCAGGGGTGAAATCTCAGGCAGAGCAAGTTTTTATGCTCAAAATTGCTGCTCCTGCTCACCCTCCCAAGGCCCTCTAGGCTGAATGGGATGCTGGCAGGGGGGCTTCTGCTACTAGCACAGAGACAAGGTAAAATAAATGTTTCTTGCAGCTCTTGTGGGTCCAGAGGTAACAACTGGGGCATGCAGACACTGTAAAATGTATAATGGTGGACTAATGAGTTTCCTGTTTCAGGGAGGAGGAGCCCATCTCTCGGATGCTGCCCTGGAAGACGATTAGAGGAAATTTGCTTTTTTTTTTTATCAGAATTTCTCTGCAAAATTAAATTTAACGTAGCGACCTTGTGAAACCGGCTCACAAAATTTCCCCAAAAGTCTGCATGAAGATTCCAGTCAAATTTTAGGCATTCAATGAAAAAAGGAAATTCAGTTTTAATGAAACAGCAAGGGTTTAATACTTCTAAAGGAATACCGACTAGACACTGACTGTTCAATAGAGCACCAGTTGAGTATATTGAACCAGACACTCCCATTCAGAGCAGTCTGAAAAAAGGACAAACTGCCATTTCTTCAGAGAAACAAAAAAAAGGTAGGATCCACAACAAAATGTGTTACAATTCCCTGCAATGTACACCGATCACTCATAAGGAATATTTGTTTTACTCCAGAGTGAAATTGTGCTTTAAAAACGTAATGCAAACAAAAAGAAGAACATTTTCTGATTTAAACATATGGATGAGGTTGCTTTGCGTAAATACAGTTCAAACATTTAATGCTAATGCTTTAAAAATGTGCTAACTCCTGAAATAATGGACAAAATCAAACTGTCCAGGCACGATTTAACCGCTTCAATACTAGGCTTTTATACCACCTCCATACCGGGCCTATTCTGACACTTCTCTCCTACATGTAATAATCATCATTCTTTTGCTAGAAAATTACACAGTACCCCCAAACATTATATATGTTTTTTTTAGCAGACACCCTAGGGAATAAAATGACGGTCATTCCAAAGTTTTATCTTGCACGGTATTTACGCAATTATTTTTCAAACGCTTTTTTTTGTAAAAAAAATTGTTTTATGAATTAAAAAAATAACAAAACACTAAAGTTAGCCCAATTTTTTTGTATTATGTGAAAGATTATGTTACACCGAGTAAATAGAGACCCAACATGTCACGCTTTAATTATGCGCACACTCATGGAATGGCGCCAAACTTCGGTACTTAAAAATCTCCCTAGGCAACGCTTTATTTTTTACAGGTTACAGTTTAGATTTACAGAGGAGATCTAGTGCTAGATTAGTTGCTGGCACTCTAACGCACGCGGCGATACCTTACATGTGTGGTTTAAACGGCGTTTACATATGTCGGCGGGACTTGCGTGTGCGTTCGCTTCTGCACGCGAGCTATCGGGGACAGGGGCGTTTTCATTTTTTTTTTATCTTTTATTATTTTTTTTTACTTATATTTTATTTATTTTTCCACTTTTTTTCATTTTTTTTTTTTTTTTTCCACTTTTATTCCTATTACAAGGAATGTAAACATCCCTTGTAATAGGAAATGTGTGTGACAGGTCCTCTTTATGGAGAGATGTGGGGTCAATAAGACCTCACATCTCACCTCCAGGCTGGAAACCATGAGATCGGTGAAAAAAAATTCACCGATCTCATGAATGGTGACTTACAGCCGCAATCGCGGCTTTGTTTACATACGGGGACCCGGGCGTGACGTCATCAGATCGCGCCCGGGTCCTCCGACGGTCATAGAGATGACTGGTGACCATCTGGTCACCAGTCATCTCTATGCTTCCTGCCGCCGCCGACGATTCGTTCTCCGGGCCCCCGAAGGTACAGGTAAGCCCGGAGAAGCACCGGATGGCGGCGGGAGGGGGGGGGATGTCCCCTCCCGCGGCCTGTAAGAACGATCAAGCGGCGGAACCGCCGCTATGATCGTTCTTACTTTGTGCAGAATCGCCGGCTGAAGAGATGGATATCTGGATGATGCCTCTGGCTGCAGGCATCGTCCAGATATTCGCCTGCAATACCCAGGCCGTCAATTGACGGCCACTTAGGATGGTAAATCCCATCCCAGGCCGTCAATTGTCTATGGCTGGGTATTGAAGTGGTTAAAAGCCGCTACAGGTCATTAGTTTAGCATTTATGGTGAATTGCTTAGTCCGGTGTGCATGAAGATATGAAACGTGTAACACAATCATAGTTATCATATGCAGCCACATTCAATGCATAATGACACAATTTTATTATACACGGAGGGAATTACTGTTACTAAATGATGGCCGCAATGGATCACTTGATCAAAGGTCCATTGAAGCTATCATTAATAATACAATTGAGAAAAATGATAAAGGTAGCAATAGGGACGTTAAAATTAATACTAATGAAATACAAAATCAAAATAAAATACTACCCAAAAATAAAAATAAGATATACGAAATAGAAATTAGAGCTGTATTGATTAATGTACGTTCTATAGTTGCTCATGCTAGGGAATTACGAGAGTTTATTGAGCAGAATAATATTCACATTACTATGGTAACTGAAACATGGTTACAGTTACATAATCTTAATTGTTTATCTGATGCTATCCCCGATAATTATGAGATACATTATCAATTGCGGGGGAGAGGAAAGGGGGGGGGCACGGCCATTATATATAATTCTAAATTTAAAATAAAGAAATTACTGGAATTTAATCAACAAGGCTGTGAGTTCTTATTGACACAAATGATGATTAATACAAAATCTGTGATGAATATAGCTACGGTCTATATTCCACCTAATAAAATTGAAACTGGACTTAAAAGTTTGATTACTAATATAATGGAATTAGCTACTAGATCCCAGCCATTGCTTTTGGTGGGTGACTTCAATGTTTGGTTGGAGGAACCTACCAAACCAAATTCACGTTTATTATTGGATACATGCGAAGCACTAGAGATGACAAGACTGATTACACCAAACACCCACATAAAGGGACATACCCTGGATGGGGTGTTCTTCAAAGACATCACTGTTGTATTTAGTGATGTACTTGAAGTACTGTGGTCAGACCACAATGCAGTCTTGTTTGAAATTCATCTAGATGATAATGGTATTTCCGATAGTAAACAAAGCAATCAAACCATTAAAGTTAGATCATATGTAAATTTTCCTATAGAAAAATTTAAGCAGTTACTACATATTACTCAACCTAATCTAACTAAATTGAATGTTGACCAAAAGATGACAATTATTGATAAGTGGCTTGAAACCAATTTGGAGCAAGTTGCTCCATTAAAGGACAAAAAAATTAAAAACGAAATTAAGAAACAAAATAAATGGTTTAATGAAGCACTTAACATAATGAAAAAACGTGGACGAGCATTAGAAAGACAATGGAGGAAGACAAATTCCAATTACGACAAAAATCAATGGAAGTTCCATAACCGGAATTATAAAAAATCAATCTATAATGCTAAAAAATCCTTTATTTAGGGTGGTTAAGCAGTTGGCTAAACCTGATGTACTGAACTTCCAAATTACTAACCCCCATATTTTTGTAAATGAATTAGCCGCTCACTTTCATAATAAAATTGCGGATATTCATACAAAGTTAAAGAAAGGAAGGGATAGATACCCAAAAGAAAAATGCAATATAAATAAAAAATCCTTGGAACCACCGATTAAGGTTTGGTTTCAAGATTTTAAAATTAATTAGTGCAGCTGAAATCATTAAAGCAATGAGAACAGCTAATACTAACTCTCCTGTTACTGACTGCTGCCCAGGCAAACTGATAAAGGCATGCAGTGAAGAAATAGCATTGGTCTTGGCTGACCTATTCAATACTTCATATCTAGAAGGCTCATATCCTACTATGTTTAAATCATCATTGATTACTCCGGTAGTCAAGAAGAGAGAGGGTGATATAAACGATAAAAATAACCATCGACCTATAGCAGGCCTACATTATCTGGCTAGACTCTATGAAGGTGATGCACGCACCCAGCTTCAACAGTTTGTCGAGGAGCAGGCATTGCTGGATGTGAAACAATCTGGCTTTAGACCACGGCACGGAACCGAGACTACATTAATCGATGTCACGGATTCCTTGCTGATGGCTAAAGATAACAACCAAGATTCCATCCTAGTAATGCTGGACCTCTCGGCGGCTTTTGACACTGTGGACCATGGGATCGTTTTACAGCGGCTGCGGGAGGTTGCGCATGTAAAGGGAACTGCCCTCAGATGGTTTTCATCTTTTTTGGAGGGCAGAAGTCAGAGGGTACGCCTGGGGAGCCACTTCTCCGAAAGTCGACCTGTTGAGTGTGGAGTTCCCCAGGGGTCCCCCCTTTCCCCGTTGATATTTAACATTTACGTGCGCCCCCTCTTGGCCCTTATTCGGTCCCATGGTCTGCAGTGTCAGAATTACGCTGATGACACCCAGCTCTATTTGAGGGTGGGAGCGGGATCACTTGATACAGCCACAAAAAAACTTACTGATTGCCTAAAAGGAGTGGAACGTTGGATGGGAGAAAACTATCTGGCGTTAAACAAATTAAAAACTGAAGTACTCGTGGTCAGGAGTTCCGTAAGCGAGATACCTCAAAATTGGACACTGCCATGGCAAGACATGGATGGTAATGGTCCAGGCTGCAGTAAAGTGGTTAAAAATCTGGGATTTTATATAGATGAGGATCTGCTATTTTTGCCACACATTAATCAAGTCACCAAGACTGTTATGTACAAATTAAAAGTACTACGTAGGATCCTTGTGTATTTAGCTCCTATGGATCGCCCTAAAGTTATTGCTGCCCTGGTCTTTCCTCATTTAGACTATGGTAATGCACTTCTAGTGGGCATCCCGGGAACATATATACAAAAACTACAAAAATTACAAAATTTTGCAGTTCGTATTGCAACTGGACTGAGAAAAAGAGATCCAACATCAGAACAATTAAACAGTCTGGGGTGGTTAACTGTCGATAAACGCATTAAATTAAAAATAGCATGTTTAATGTATAAAACATTTAATGCTATGACACCAAAATATATAATGGATAAGGTTGTCAAACATGTTCCAACGCGACAGTTACGCGAAGATGGATATTATCGCGTAAACATCCCAAAAATAAAGAATATCCGAATTGGTGGTCGCTCATTCTCATACCAAGCGGCGGTGCAATGGAATGCTCTGCCGATTGATATTAGAAGGGCAAAAACTTTTAACCAATTCAAAAAAATGATGAAAGGTCACCTACGCAACCCTGGATCTGATTAGATTGTGTAGTTTGATTGAGTACTGTATATAGAAAAATGTAGTCAGTGATATTTGGTATGTGAATTTTGTAATCTAACTCTAAAAATGAACTATTTTAGATATGGATGCCCTAGATGAATGAAAAGTTAATTAACCTAAATGTATATTAATGGACTCAATGTGACAAATTTTTTTCCTCCTTTTAATCATGTTTTAGATTTTCTATGTTTTTGTGTACCTATATGTCTGAACTATGTTGATTTTGTTTCTGATGGCCTCGCAACGAAACCATTAAATTTGTTGTAAAGCGAGTAATTAAGAAATAAAAACAAACAAACAAACAAACATATGCAGCCACATTCAATGCATAGGTTTACATATGCAGGCGTGTTAAAATGGTCACAGAGGGGGTTTTACATTTTTTCAGGGTTTTTACTGATGTATTATCTTAATTTCTTAGGGCCCTTTCACACTGGGGTGTTTTTCATGCACTTTAGTGTTAAAAAAAAAAAAAAAGCGCCTGAAAGAAGCTGCATCTGCAATCCCAATGTGAAAAACCAAGTGCTTTCACACTGAGGCGCTGCGCTGGCAGGGCATCAAAAAAAGGCTTCTTTGCAGTGCTTTAGGAGCGTTGAATACAGCTCCTAAAGCCCCCTTCCCATTGAGGGGGCTTTTTTATTTTAAAAGCCAAAGTGCCTGGAAAACTCCCCAGTGTGAAAAGGGTATTTACACAGCTTTACCATCGTTTTTTGGGCGCTGGCAGTGTGAAGCTCCGTCTCATAACTTGCTTCTGAGCATGTGCGGGTTTAAAAACGTTGTTTTAAACGTCGTTTTGCCCACACACGATCACTTTTTATGACACAAAAAACAACATTTTGAAAAACGACAAAAAATTCAAGCATGTTCGAAAAAAAAAAATTTGTTTTTCAGAAGACATAAAACAAAGTTTTGCCCACACGATCATTTTAAATGACGTTTTTAAAAAAAGGGATTTTTAATAACAGCTTACCTGTAAAATCCTTTTCTTGGAGTACATCACGGGACACAGAGCGCATAGTCATTACATATGGGTTATATGGAGTACCTTCAGTTGTGGACACTGGTGTAATCAACTTCACAGGAAGTTCCTCCCTATATAACCCCCTCCCACTGAGAGTGCTTTAGTTTTGTAGCAAGCAATTTCTCTGAGGTTACACAATGTTCCCACAAAAAGGGGTGGGAGCTCTGTGTCCCGTGATGTACTCCAAGAAAAGGATTTTACAGGTAAGCTGTTATTAAAAATCCCTTTTTCTTGATCGTACATCACGGGACACAGAGCGCATAGTCATTACATATGGGATGTCCCAAAGCAATGCTCCATGAAGGGAGGGAGACCGTAAGGCCAAAAAATAGCCAAACAGAAACTATCTCAGGAGGTAAAATAGCTCCCCCAACAGAAAAAGGGGGCGTGAACCGGGCCAGAGAATTCTATACTGCTGCCCGTAGGACCGCCTGCCCAAATGCTGCGTCCGCAGCCTTTGTGACGTCCAACTTATAAAATTTAGTAAACGTATGTACGGAAGACCAGGTTGCCGCTTTGCAAACCTGTGCCATAGAGATCTGATGGTGTGCCGCCCAAGAGGCACTCATGGCCCTCGTAGAATGGGCCTTAACTGATAAGGGCGGTGGAACGCGCTTCAGACCATAGGCCTGAAAAATCAGCTGCTTAATCCACCTAGCCCAGGAAGACTTGGCAGCCGGCTGACCCTTCTTGGGGCCATCCGGAAGAATGAAAAGCACATCTGTTTTCCTAATCTTTTCTGTAGCCTTGAGATAAACTCTCATGGCTCGGACCACATCCAAAGTATGAAGCAATCTTTCCTCTCTGGACTGGGGAGTAGGAAAGAAGGATGGTAGGACTAGGTCCTGATTCAAGTGAAAACTGGATATGACCTTAGGAAGGAAAGAAGGCTGAGGCCGCAGAACCACTCTGTCCTTATGCAGAATAAGGTACGGTTCCCTGCAAGACAAGGCTGCCAGCTCGGAGACCCTTCTGGCCGAAGCCATAGCCACCAAGAAAACCAACTTTCGGGTTAGCAGCACAAGAGGGATTTCTGTCAGAGGTTCAAACGGCTGCTTTTGTAAAGCTGACAAGACCAGATTTAAATTCCAGGGGCAGAGGGGAGCTCTAATAGGGGGATTTACATGCAAGACCCCCTGCAAAAAGGTTTTCACAAGCGAATGTGTGGCCAAAGGCCTTTGAAACCATATCGATAAGGCAGACACCTGCCCCTTTAGAGTACTAAGAGCTAACCCCTTGTCAACGCCAACCTGGAGGAATCGCAAGATCCTGTCAATAAAAAACTTGCGAGGATGCCCTCCTTGAGACTCGCACCACTCCACATAGGTTCTCCAGACTCTGTAATAGATATTTCTAGAGACTGGCTTTCTAGCTTGAATTAACGTAGATATGACTTGGGCAGAGAGGCCTCTGCCCTTAAGAATTAGAGATTCAGCCGCCAAGCCATCAAATTTAGCTGCTGTGAAGCAGGGTGGTAGATCGGGCCCTGAGACAGCAGATCTGGGCGCAGGGGGAGTGGCCACGGTGCCCTTACTGACATCCTCACGATGAGTGCGTACCAAGCCCTTCTGGGCCAGGCTGGGGCCACCAGGATCACCGGCCTGCGCTCCACCCTGATCCTTCGTAGAAGGCGGGGAATCATCTGTAGTGGAGGGAACGCATACAGGAGAGAAAACTGGTGCCAGGGGCAAACCAACGCATCGGTCCCGTAGGCCGAGGGGTCCCTGGCTCGGGATACAAATTTGTCCAATTTCTTGTTGAATCTTGTTGCCATGATGTCCACATCGGGAACTCCGAATCTTTGGCAAATCTCTTGGAATACCTGGGGGTGAAGAGACCACTCTCCCGGGAGTAACTGTTGACGACTCAAAAAATCTGCTTGAGAATTGTCTATCCCTGGGATGAACACTGCTGAGATGCAGGGTACATGGGCTTCGGCCCATGCAAAAATTAGGTTTACTTCCCTTTGAGCCGCCAGGCTCTTTGTGCCCCCCTGGTGGTTTATGTATGCCACCGCCGTGGCATTGTCGGACTGTATCCTTACTGGCAGACCCTGCAGGGGGAGAGTCCAGGCGACCAGGGCCAACCGAACAGCTCTGATCTCTAGGACATTGATGGGAAGCAGACTTTCTGCCTCTGACCACTGTCCCTGCTGGATCCGTTTTCCTAAGATTGCCCCCCAACCTGTTAGGCTGGCATCTGTGGTTACTATTTTCCACGAGATGGGGCAAAAGGTTTTCCCTTTTGATAATTTTTGAGGGATCAGCCACCAGTACAGGCTGTGCCTGACTTCTGGAGAAAGAACTAATGGACGGTCTAATGCCTGTATGGACTTGTTCCAAGCAGAGAGAATAGCTGCTTGCAGAATTCTGGTATGGATCTGGGCGTAGGGCGCTGCTTCGAAGGCGGCCACCATCTTCCCCAGCAGTCGCATGCATAGGCGAATAGTCGGCTTCTTTTTGCCTAAGACTATTTGAATCGTTTGAATCAACGACCTGATCTTCTCTTGAGGTAAAAATACCCTCTGGCATTCTGTATCTAACCGAAAGCCTAGATATTCCAACTGTCTTGTGGGTTGTAACCTTGATTTTTCTTGGTTCACAATCCACCCGAACTCTTCTAGATGCCGCACTGTGCGGACTACTGCATGATTGAGGTTGGAAGCTGAACTGTCGATAACCAGGAGATCGTCCAGGTATGCTAGGACCAAGATGCCTTCTGTCCTTAGGACGGCTAGTACCGGGGCTTACACCTTTGTGAATACCCGTGGAGCTGTTGCCAACCCGAAAGGGAGGGCTACGAACTGGTAATGACTTTGGTTTATCGTAAAACGAAGAAACTTGTGATGTGCTGGGTAAATCGGCACATGCAGATATGCATCCTTTATGTCTATAGATGCTAGGAAGTCGCCCTGATGCAGGCTGGTTGTCACTGAACGTATGGAGTCCATACGGAAGGTCTGAATCCTTAGAAAGCGATTTAGGCGTTTGAGGTCTAATATAGGCCTGACGTCGCCATTGGGTTTTGGTATAACAAAAAGGTTGGAGTAGAATCCCAGACCCCTTTCTTGGGTTGGTACTTCTACAATTACTCCTTGGAGCAAGAGGCGATCCAACGCCTTTACGAGAGAGGCCCTCTTTAACGGGTCGCTTGGAAGACTTGACCCCTGAAAATGAGGAGGGGGGATTTCTCGAAACTCTAGTTTGTAGCCTGAGGCTACTACGGACCGAACCCAAGAGTCGGGAATTCTGGCCTTCCAGACTTCGGAGAAAAACTGAAGTCTTCCCCCCACCCAAGAGAGTGGGGGCGCCCCTTCATGAATCTGATTTGATGACTGGTTTAGCCGGCTTGCGAGACCAGGGCCTCTTGTTTGCCGCGGCTTGTCCCTGTGGGCGGCTATTAACTGCTGAACGCCCGGGAGGCCGTCGATACTGACGGGAAGTCGAAAGGGCCGAGCCTGCAATGGCCTGTCGTTTAAACGTGGGCCCACGCGGTCTTTTCTTGACCGGTAAGGAAGTACTTTTTCCACTTGATATGGTGTGGATATATTTATCTAGGTCTTCCCCGAATAGTCTTCCCCCATGAAAGGGAAACCCTGCTAGAAGCTTTTTGCAGGGTGCCTCTGCTGACCAGTTCTTTAGCCACAAAAGACGACGCATGTGAACCATCAGTAGAGATAAACGGGATGCCTGTTGGATGGAGTCCTTAATAGCATCTACTGCAAAGCAGAGAGCCCTAGGGAATTCTGCTAATTCATGAGTATGCTGAGCCGGCATGTCCTTCAATATATGCTTTGCCTGATCCTTCAAGGCCTGACAAACACCAATGGCTGCTACTGCTGGCTGAACCATGGCACCTACTGAGGTAAAAGCTGCTTTCAGTAGTGTCTCGAATTTCTTGTCGACCGGATCCTTGAACATATGGACATCTTCAACCGGACAAGTCAGGGATTTATTCACGCAGGAAATGGCTGCGTCCACTGTAGGGAGAGCCCATTTGTTTACATATTCCTCTTCCATAGGGTAGAGAATAGAGAATCTTTTAGGAGGGACAAAGATTCTATCAGGTCGAGCCCAATCTTGGTAAATCACGTTCCGCAGAAGGGGGTGCATTGGAAAAGATGCACCAGTTAATGGGGCCTTTAAAGAACCCAATGAGGATACCTCCGGGGCTACTAGTTCTGGCACTGGAAGTTTAAAGGCAGTGCGAACCATATCTGTCAAAGACTGGATCCACAGGCCCTCCGCTTGAGAGGCCGAAAAATATTCATCTATAGTGGAATTTTCCCTGTCTGAACCGTCGGGACTTGGGTCTGCCTGATCCCCTTGTGGGTCCCGTTCCTCTGAAGAGGAGACCTCCGCATCTGAAAACCCCACACTGGGTGAGGGGGATCTAGCCCGCTTGCTACTTGGGCAAGGACGGGAAAACAACGCAGCTAACCTTTTCTCTAGCCCACACATGGTGGCTGCTAGCATTTCTTCCGTCACGTAAACGGGAATGGGTGGATCGGGGGCCGCCTCTGCCCCCAGCACCCCCAATGGCTCTTGTACTATGCCACTCGGTGTCCTGACTGGCGAGGGTGGGGCCGTAGAAGCCTGGCCCAAATCCTCTGACCCCGATGGAGACCCCTTTTGCTTTTTGGCACCTTTAGCAGCCTTGGCTGGTCCAGATCCCTTTGGAGCCATTGTACAACCTTGGGTCACCCCTATAGCCAACACCTGACTGTTGCAGCTAGGAATAACCAATATGAGGGCAGGTATGAGAAAAATGAAAAAGAACTAATTTCTCTCTTTTTCTTTTATATTTCTCTTTTTTTTTTTTTTTTTTTTTTTTACCCGCCTGGGAGGTGGCAATACCAAGGAAGCCTGTGAGTATTGACACACCAATGCCCGTTAGCCGGAGTCCAAGGTAGACTCAGATACTGCTGGATCTAAGGCTGAGTCCCTTTAAGCAAAAAAACTTTTTTTTTTTTTTCTGGTCAATAGTGGACCTAAGTCCTAGACCTGAAGATCCAAAAAACCGCCACTAGGTGTCCCTGTGTGGCCAAAAGACCCAGCTGCACGCTCTGTATCCTTTCTTCCTCTGCCTCCAGGAGGGAAAGACCAGCCAGAGAAAATCTTTCCTTTATACAGACCCTGACGCTGCTGGCCCGCCCCCCCGACGCACGCCGATGCTATAAAAGGCGGCGTGCACGATCGCGCGCATGATCGCGCGCACCACGCTGAACCCACATGGAGGAAGCAGAGCAGAGGAACAACATGGACCAGCGTTATGCAGCACCAACAGACACCAGGTAAGCACTAATCTTATTGTAGTGCACACACAGCGAGGAAGCTGTCCCCATGGGCTTCCTAAGAAACAGGAGTTTTTTACCAGCAATTTCCTCATTAAAAACATGTGGGGTTGCAGTATCAGTGTTAACAGGCAGACCTGGGGTGAGTAGCAAATATATAACTTACACAAGTATACATATATTTACATATTATCTGGGTAAACATTAGAATCCCATCCTGCCTCAACAGACATAGTGGAGATAGTGGCTGATGCACAAGCATACCATTAGCCAACCCAGAACCCCCAGGGGGATACCTACTGTCGAACCAAGTCCCGCAGGTTCCCTCTTACCTGCTCCACGCCGCAGGGTATTGCAAAATGCAAGAGGCCCAGCCTTCCCCCATCTCCGTGGGTATTGTCTTGGACCTTCAGGGACCGGGGTCCTGTGTTAAGGAACCCACACCCCTGGACCTATATAGCATCCTGGCATCAGTAGCGTTTAGTTCTTGGAAGAGACTAAGGCACTGGAGCCCAGAATCCAGCCCTCCAAGGAGAGGCATTATAGGCAAAACCCCACTCCAGCAGGGCCCGGGTACCGTACATCTTGGCTCTGAAGCACTTCGGACGGATCCGGCTAGCTATCCTGGGTCCCGAGACCTCCGAGGGACAGCTAGACGTGACCAACACCTAAGACACTGGCGAAAAAACTGAAGCACTCTCAGTGGGAGGGGGTTATATAGGGAGGAACTTCCTGTGAAGTTGATTACACCAGTGTCCACACCTGAAGGTACTCCATATAACCCATATGTAATGACTATGCGCTCTGTGTCCCGTGATGTACGATCAAGAAACTTCGTTTTTTTTCCCCATCACAAAAAGTGATCGTGTGTGCGCGGCATTATTGTCATTCAAATTGTGAGAGCACCGAAAGCTGAAGATTGGTCTGGTTAGGAAGGGGGTTTAAGTGCCCAGTGATCAAGTGGTTAAATCGAATTCACCCCGTTTACAACCACTTTAAACTGCAATACTGTCACACCTTATTTGCGCAACAGTCTTACATGCGCACTTTTGCTTCCGATTTATTTTTATTGAATTTTTCAAGACATTTTTACAATCAACATCACATTTATACAATCAACACCACCTTTTTCAAGGCGCTTACAAAATAAAATTCTTCATTTAAATACTTTCATCATTTCATATACATACATTTCCACAACAAACAATTATATACCACAACCCTAAAGGACAGTCCTACCTCCTACCTCCTCCCTCCACCCCCCCGGGAAGGAAAAAAAAAAGGGGGGGGGGAAAGAAGTGCCCCATTACCAAATTGTCTGTGCCCTCCCTGCTTGGTGCTCATCATAAGGGGACGCAAAGAACTTTTGTATCCCACTACCCTTAAGCCTCTCAAATAATGAGAGAGGAGAGAAAAAAAAAAAAACTGTGTTAAAGTGCATATGTGCTTAGATTTCCCCTTCTAGTATCCGCCCAGGGGAAGGGAGAGGAGGGTGGAGAAGGTGTCAGCTCTTATCTCCTACGTATATCAGCAAATATTACCCAAGTACTTTCATCACTTATTTGACCTATATAAACCATAGATTGTTTAAACTTTTCCCAGCCTCCCCAAATTCCAGTATTGTAATTCTTTAATTCCTTATATTGAGACGTTATCTCTTCCATGCTTCTTATCCTTTCTACCCCCCTTAACCAACCATTCTTGTATCGAGGGTGCTAGCTTATCTTTCCATTTTTTGGAATCAAAATCTTTGCTGCATTTAATAATGTTGGGATAATTGTTGTTTTATATTTATTTCCGGGGATAGTCACAGCATGGAACAGACATTGCCATGGGTCCAAATTAATCACAGTTCCACTGATCTCTTTAATAAAATGTAATATTTGGATCCAATATGGCTGGATCTTCAAACAATGCCACCATATGTGAGCATGCGTTCCTACCTCCCCGCAGTCCCTCCAGCATAAAGATTTCTCCTGAGGATTTATCTTGTTTAGTTTCACCGGTACATAATACCATTTATTCAATAATTTAAAATTAATTTATTTTATCCTTGAGTGTACGGAAGTGGAGTGTACAAAATCCAGGATTCTACTTATCATTCTATCTGGTGGTGGTTGGTTTAGTTCTAATCCCCAGCTCTCTGTTGGGCACACAGCACCCTGCTCCAAATGCGTCATTAACATTTTGTAGATGGTAGAAATTCCATGTGTGTGTCTTCTTTTCCTCTACCAGTTTTTCCCATACATTTAATCTACCTACCCCCCTTAGAGGTTTTGGGAGAGTATCTACAAAATGTTTCAGCTGGTTATATCTCCAGACTGCCCAAGGGGAGGGTCCATATCTTTCCCACAGTTCATTTAGTGTGCATAAAGCGTTTCCCCTCATTACATCTTAAGTCTCAGGTATGGGGCTTTGGTCCATTTTAAATACAATTTATTATCTTTCCCCGGGGGGAAATAATTATTTCTTGTGAGGGGCATTAAGGGACTGTTATTTTTACCTTGTGTGCTTTTAATTAACTTATCCCAAGTTCTCAAAGCTTCTACTGTGATCGGAGCCATTTCCTCCAGGAGACCTCTAGTCTGTTTTGGGATCCAAATAATCTGCCCTAACTCAGAGTTACACATTTTTGCCTCCAATTCTGCCCATTTTTTTTTCTGTGGGACTGCAGTCCAATCCATAACCCTCCGTATTATTGCTGCCTCATGATATTTTTCTAAGTCTGGGAGAAATATTCCTCCCTTCTCTTTTGATCTTGTTAATGTACGGAAGGCAATACGATTTCTTTTATTGTCCCACACAAATTTCTGTAGCACCGATCTCAGAGTTTTAAAATAAGCTCTGGGAATATTTAATCGGCAGACTTTGAAATATGTATAGAGCCTTAGGGAGAATCATAATTTTGACCACACTTATCCTGCCAAACCATGACAGTCTATTGGCAGGATATCTCTTCAATTCATTTTTAATTTTATTTAACAATGGCATGTAGTTAGGATATAAATTTACATTAGCTCTTGACAAAAATACTCCCAAGTATTTTAAACCTTTTTGTTTCCAACCGAAGGGATATAATTTTTGGAGGTTTTTACTCTTTCATTGGAACCGAAATAATCAAAATTTCTGTTTTTTCCATATTTATTTTTAGATTTGAAACCTGACCATAGTTTCCCAATTCTTCCATAATTTTTGTGAGGCTTTGCGTAGGATTTGTTATATATATATATATATATCATAATATCGTCTGCAAAGGCGGATATTTTATGTTCTTGTCCTCCCGCTACTATGCCTGTAATCTCCTGGTTAACTCATATAGATGTTAAAAAAGGTTCCAAAGAAAGCACAAAGAGCAAAGGGGAAAGTGGGCGACCCTGACGAGTTCCATTGAATAACCTAAATCTTTCTGACAAGGTCCCATTAACCATAATTTGGGCCGTAGGTATGGAATATAGAGCTTCTATCCATTTGATCATACGGGGTCCTATACCAAATTTGTATAGTGTCTGCACCATAAAATCCCAATCCAGCCTGTCGAAGGCCTTCTCGGCGTCGACAGATAGGAACAGGGCTGGACTTTTAGTTTTCTTTGCTTCATGTATTAAGGAGGACAGTATTTAAGATATTATCTCTTGTTTCTCTACCGGGGACAAAACCAGCTTGATCTTCACCTAGAAGATCTGGCATAAAGAGTTTTAGTCTCTCTGCCAGTATCCTCGCATATATTTTCATGTCTTCATTAATTAATGATATTGGCCTGAAGCTAGAGCATACTGTAGGGTCTTTTCCCTCTTTTGCCAGGAGGGATATGTAGGCGCCTAAAGCTTCTCCTCGTAGGTTAAATCCTTTACCTATGGAATTTATATATAAATAATAGTAAGGTGACAGAATTTCAATACATTTCTTAAAATATAAAGGAACTATAACCGTCTGGGCCAGGGCTTTTCCCTAACTTGCTGTTTTTAATGGCCTGTTCTATCTCCTCTCTAGTGATTTCCTTGTCTAGTGCTCTTGAATTTTCTTCTGAGATTTCAGGTAGTTTTATTCGTTTTAAATATTCTTTTATTTTATCTTTTCTATCTTGTATCTCACCGGGGTCCTGTAGGTCATTGACTCTATATAGTGATTGATAATAGTTCAGAAATATTTCAGCAATATCTCTAGTTGAATGTCTCATCTCTCCTGTTCCATTTTTGCTATGTAATTCAAATTCCTTTTCGTTTTTATTTGTTCCGCCAACAATTTCCTTGATTTGTTACCAAATCTATATTGCTTTCTAGCCCTTCTTATAAAGACTCGCTTAGTTTCTTGTTCCAGTGTATCTCTTAGGTTTCTCGTTAACTCTACCAATACTTATTTATCGTTTACTCTTGTGTGTCTGCTCCAACTCCTGGATCTCTTGTAACAATAATTGTTTTTTTGCTGTCCATATCTTTTTCCTCTTAGCCCCTTCTGCAATCAACGAACCCCTTATAAAAACCTTATGGGTTTCCCACAGGACCGTTGGTGCAATATTCTCTACATTGTTTTCTGTGAAGAGGGACAAATCCTCTCAATTTTTCCACTATGGCCTGGTCGTACAAAAGTGACTCGTCCAATCTCCAGGACCTATGCCTCTCCGGTATATCCTTAAGTTCCAAGCTGACCACAACCGGGGCATGGTCCGAGAGGGTGATCGATTTCACCTCTGCCCTAACCAGGCCATCCAGGAGCTGGTGGTCCAAAAAGATATAATCGATCCTTGAATAAGAGGAGTGTACCTGGGAATAGTATGTAAAGTCTTTCTCCCTAGGGTGGAGTACTCTCCATGCCTCCACCAGATGTTGCTCGTGCAGTTTTTGTTTAACCAATCTCAAATATTTTCCCTCCGACCGGAAGGAGACAGGCTGTGTGTCCAAATTCGGGTCAAAGACAAAATTCAAATCTCCTCCCATAATTCCTTCCCCCTCTCTAAAATGTTCCAATTTATTTAGTACATTTTTTAACCACTTAAGGACCCCCGCACGCACATATACGGCCACAGAATGGCACGTACAGGCACAAGGGCGTAAATTTACGTCCCCGCCTAAGTGCGGTTCGGGGGTCCCATCGGGACCCCCTCTGCGGCGTGCGGGGGTCCCCCTGGCTCCGGGAGCGATCCGGTACGAGCGGGCGGATGTCGGCGTTTACCCGCCCCCCCGCGATCGCTCCCAGCCAATGCGCGCGCTCCCAGTCTCCTGTCACTTCCTCCTCCTGTGTAAACACAGGAAGGGGGAAGTGATGTAATCTCCCATCGCAGCGGTATTTCCAACCGCTGCGATGGGAGAAACACCTAACAGTAAGTGTGCACCAACATTACACTGACACACACTCACATAGGCATACTTAACCCCTTGCGATCTGCACCCCCCCACCCCCCCTGTCACAGTGTCACTGAATGCAGTGATCTAATCACTGCATTTAGTGTCAGTTAGTGTTAGGTTCAGGATAGCCCCCCCAACCCCCCTAATAAAGTTTTAACCCCCTGATCACCGCCCTAGTTAACCCTTTCACTCCCTATTGCCAGCGTCACTAAGCGATCATTTTTCTGATCGCTGTATTAGTGTCGCTGTTCCCGCTAGGTAGCTATTTTTTTTTATCGCAATTTTTTTTTTTTTACTAAAGTCATGTAGCTAAATAAATTTTGGCCTAAATGTTTGACTAAAATTTAGTTTGATTTTTTTTTAACAAAAAGTAAAAAATAGTGTTTTTTTTTTCAAAAATGTCGCTCTATTTTTGTATATAGCGCAAAAAATAAAAAAAAAATCGCAGAGGTGATCAAATACCACCAAAAGAAAGCTCTATTTGTGGGAAGAAAAGGACGCAAATTTTGTTTGGGAGCCACGTCGCACGACCGCGCAATTGTCAGTTAAAGCGACGCAGTGCCGAATCGCAAAAACACCTTGGGTCATTTACCAGCGTATTGGTCCGGGTCTTAAGTGGTTAATAGGCTAGGGTAGACATTTGGGCAGTATATATTTACTAATGTATATTCTTTGTTAAATAAGAGTCCCTTTACAAATAGGTATCTTCCCTCAGGATCTGATTCCAACTGTTTCAGAATAAAAGGTGTGTTCCTATCGAAGCCAACCGCTACTCCCTTTGATCTCTTATTTATGGAGTACCCGTAGAACCAAGTTGGGAATTCCTTTGGAGTTCAGACCCACCCTAGATGAATATTTAAAGTGAGTCTCTTGTAAAAAAAAATTATATTTGCTGTCAGATCTTTCAATTCCCTCAATACTTTATGACGTTTCCCTGGATTATTTAGGCCTCTGACATTATATGTGACTATCTTTAACAGAGGCATTTTTTACACATATATGGTTTAAATTGCTGATTTATAGGAGGGGAAAATAAGTGCCGTAAGTGCAATAAGTGTACGGTAAAGCAATAGTGTTAGTCGGTTAGTCAGTTCATCAATCAATTCATCAATCAATTCAAATTTCAAATTTTCAAACCACTTATAAATAAAATGCCGTAATTGCTAACACTTTTTCTGAACCCCAAAAAAAAGGGAAGAGGGGGGAAGGGGGGGGGGGGGACACACACGTTAGCTCAGTCCCTTTAGATATTAGATAAAAATGTGATATATAGGAGGCCTGGTCAGACCTCAAACTTTCCCATATATTGCAAAAATAGCATAGCCGTAGCGTAGCATAGCCATAGAGGAAAAAATAAAAAAAATGTATAGTGTCTATCCTCAAAACAAGTCAATAAATAGAAATCACTATCACTCCGTTACCAGCTGTTATTCCAGATCCACAATAGTCCACATATATTCCTTCAAGGTCTCATGTTCAATGAGCTGTATTAAGCTGTACTGGGTGCGATGGTGAAAGTGAAACTATTAGAGATACATATAGGGGAATATGCAGTCCTTCAATAAATTTTAGTTAGTCTTTTGCACATTCCCATTAGCACTCCCATTTAGACCTTGTATCTCTTCTCTTCCCCAGGGACAGTTAAGAGAATTATATATGTGGATGGAGGTCTATTTAGCGATAGTTATAATATATGAAAGCTATGTATGCGCACTTTTTGGAAATACACTTTTTTGAATTTTAAAAATAAGACAACAGTAAGGTTAGCAATTTTTTTTTTATATTGTGAAAGACGTTACATTGGAGTAAATTGATACCAAACATGTCCTCCTGCTTCAAAATTGCGCCCACTCGAGGAATTGCGACAAATTTTTACCCTTAAAAATCTCCATACGGGACTTCAATTCTACAGGTTGCATATTTTGAGTTACATTAGAGGTCTAGGGCTACAATTATTGCTCTTGTAGCAACGATTGCAGCGATACCTTACGTGTGGCATTTTTTTCACATGCAGGCGCTACTCACGTATGCATTCGCTTCTGCACGCGAGGTTGGCGGGACAGGGTGCGTTTAAAAAAATAAATTAAAAAAAAAATCATATTTTTTAAGAACAGTGTAAAAACAAAGTCACTTATTCTTATTACAGGGAATGTAAACATCTCTTAAAAATAAAAACAAAAGCATGACAGGACCTCTTAAATATGAGCTATGGGGTCAAAAAGACCTCAGATCTCATTTACATTAAAATGCAATACAAAAAAATATAGGAAAATAAAATAAAAATCAGTTCAAGAGCTATGGACGAAAGTAACATTTTAACGTAGTTTCCGCCCTGCAATGGTATAGAGCAGGGTGGGGGCAGGATCCGATCACCTCTGCCGGCTACAGGAAGCAGCATAAAAGTGATCTTGCAGCGAATCCGCCACCGATACCACTTTCATCCTAAAGCAGAACATCCGCTGAAGAAGTCAAAACCGGGGTTATGGCAGCTAGCTACTGCCATAACGATATTCCACTTCAAAGAGCCGATGTATAACGACGGTGGTCCGCAAGTAGTTAACTTGTCAGCCAGCTCACGCACATTTACTGCAGCAGGTCAGCTCTCCTGCACAAACCTATGTACCTGTACGTCGGTCTGTGCAAGGAGGATAGCGGGCTTGTGCCCGGCGCAGGGAGCATGACGGCAGACTCGATATTGGCCAGCGACCACTTTATATAGAGGCAGAATGGGCAACTGCCCATTTAAAAGCGATTCCCCATTCTGCCTGACATGTCAGCTCTTCACTGTTCCCAGTGATCGGAAACAATAATCACTGCAATGTCGCAGTCCTGCTAAAAATAGCAGATCCCGCCATTACAAGTAAAAATAAAAAATAAATGTCCCTAAATCTATCCCGTAGTTTGTATAATCAATATTGCGCAAAAGCTATCGTGTCTACAAAGTCTAATGCAATGTTTTTACCAAAAACTTAAATAGATATCAACCTAAACTGAACACATTTGTTTTTTTATATTTTTTGGGGATATGTATTATGGCAAAAATATATATATATTTTTTTTAATGTCTTTTTGTGTTTATAGCACAAAAAATAAAAACTGCAGAGGTGATCAAATAACACCAAATGAAAGTGCTATTCGTGGGTAAAAAAAAGGACGTACTTACCGGTAACATCCCTTTTCCAGGAGTCTTTCAGGACAGGTACTGTAGACAGGTACTGTAGACAGGTACTGTAGAGAGACAGGCTCCTCCCCTCTTAGGAAACACCGCCTTTCAATTAAGGATTTAAACCTCATGCTCCCTCCAGCTCCTCAGTTTTTCCAGAGTACCTCCGGCCAGCTGGGGAGACACAAGAACACGTCATAAAAAAATAACATTTCATCTTACCCGACGGCCCCCGTATGATGAGTTTCCAGAAATATCCCCTAAAAAACAACAAGGGTGGGTACCAGTGCTGTCCTGAAAGACTCATGGAAAAGGGATGTTACCAGTAAGTAACCCCAATTTTCCCTGTTCGTCTTTCAGGACAGGTACTGTAGGGGGCCCATGCGCGAGGCTCGTGATGGAAGACGTGTCCTTCTAGAGCTCCGCTCTCCCCGCCACGATATCGGGACCTAATCCGCGCTCTGGACCGCTTAGCGACCCCGTTCTTTCTAGCGGTCACCTCCGGAACATACGCAGCATCTCCCGGGATGGTTCTGACCGGCCACCGAGGCAAATCTAAGCCTAAACCCATCAAGGAGGCCCTGGCCCGCGCCTCATCCAAGATGGCGGCGAAGGCCTTAGCAAAGCAGCTTGCCGCCTCTCTGTACAAATCCATCCACGCTGACAGTGAGGACGAAGAAGACACTGAGTCACACGCTGACGACTCTCCCATTTTACCACCCTCAGGTATGTCCCAAAATGACTTTCTTAAAACATATGGAAAGCATGCTTCACAAAGCGCTTAAAGCCACTTTACGAATAGACTATCCCACGAGATCAGGAAGCTTGGTCAGCGCACAGCAGATTTGGAGACCCGGGTTGATGATCTAGAGCCGACCCTCCAGGAGCAGGCCCAGGAGCAGGCCCAGGAGCAGGCTTCTCTCCGTAAGGAGAATGCCACTCTCCTGTCACGTCTGGAGGACGCCGAGAACCGTTCCCGCGGGTCCAATCTGCGCATCCGGGGCATACCTGAAACCGTGGACGACCTGCAGTCCTTCTCCACAGCCTTGTTCCAGGAGCTTTCCCCGTCCATCCCAATAGAACGCCTGGAATTCGACAGGATCCATAGAGCTCTCACTCGCCGCCAGCAAGATGGCCCCCCGCGGGATATCATCAAATTGCATTTCTTTCGCACGAAAGTGCAATTGCTTACCGCTGCACGAGATAAGGATACTCTTCTGTTCCAGGGACATACCTACCAGCTCTTCTCCGACCTGGCCCCTCTCATGATCGGTAAGAGACGAGCGATGAAGCCTCAACTTCAGATTCTTATCCAGCACCACCTAAAATATACCTGGCGGTTCCCCTTGCCTTACAATTCTCCTACCAGGGTCAGCAACACGCCTGCACTTCACCTGAATCCCTGCAGCGCCTCCTGGAATCCCTCCATCTTGCTGTCCCCTCAACAGTCGGAGACTAGTTTACCCCGCACCCCAGCCCGAGATGCGGCTCATCCGTACACTTTCACCCCGAAGAGAGCCCAGCCAGGTCCTTCTTCTGTACGCAAGGGAACTCCTGCTCGATCCCACAAGGAGGGTGCTTCTGGCCGTCAACTATATTGACCTCGCTGAGGATGTTTGATTAATGCTGACTCTTTCTTGCAGGTTTCTCTCCCATTTTTTGTCTTTTCTCCTAGTGTCGAATTGGACATACAGGTGGTTCTCAAAAAATTTGCATATTGTAATAAAGTTCATTATTTATTGTAATGTACTGATAAACATTAGACTTTCATATATTTTAGATTCATTACACACAACTGAAGTAGTTCAAGCCTTTTATTGTTTTAATATTGATGATTTTGGCATAGAGCTCATGAAAACCCAAAATTCCTATCTCAAAAAATTAGCATATTTCATCCGACCAATAAAAGAAAAGTGTTTTAAATAAAATAAAAAAAGTCAACCTTCAAATAATTCTGTTCAGTTATGCACTCAATACTTGGTCGGTAATCCTTTTGCAGAAATGACTGCTTCAATGCGGCGTGGCATGGAGGCAATCAGCCTGTGGCACTGCTGAGGTGTTATGGAGGCCCAGGATGCTTCGGTAGCGGCCTTAAGCTCATCCAGAGTGTTGGGTCTTGCGTCTCAAATTTCTCTTCCCAATACCCCACATATTCTCTATGGGGTTCAGGTCAGGAGAGTTGGCAGGCCAATTGAGCACAGTAATACCATGGTCAGTATATCATTTACCAGTGGTTTTGGCACTGTGAGCAGGTGCCAGGTCGTGCTGAAAAATGAAATCTTCATCTCCATAAAGCTTTTCAGCAGATGGAAGCATGAAGTTCTCCAAAATCTCCTGATAGCTAGCTGCATTCACCCTGCCCTTGATAAAACACAGTGGACCAACACCAGCAGATGACATGGCACCCCAGACCATCACTGACTGTGGGTACTTGACACTGGACTTCAGGCATTTTGGCATTTCCTTCTCCCCAGTCTTCCTCCAGACTCTGGCACCTTGATTACCGAATGGCATGCAAAATTTGCTTTCATCCGAAAAAGTACTTTGGACCACTGAGCAACAGTCCAGGGTTGCTTCTCTGTAGCCCAGGTCAGGCGCTTCTGCCGCTGTTTCTGGTTCAAAAGTGGCTTGACCTGGGGAATGCGGCACCTGTAGCCCATTTCCTGCACACGCCTGTACATGGTGGCTCTGGATGTTTCTACTTCAGACTCAGTCCACTGCTTCCGCAGGTCCCCCAAGGTCTGGAATCTGTCCTTCTCCACAATCTTCCTCAGGGTCCGGTCACCTCTTCTCGTTGTGCAGCGTTTTCTGACACACTTTTTCCTTCCCACAGACTTCCCACTGAGGTGCCTTGATACAGCACTCTGGGAACAGCCTATTCGTTCAGAAATTTCTTTCTGTGTCTTACCCTCTTGCTTGAGGGTGTCAATGATTGCCTCCTGGACAGCAGTCAGGTCGGCAGTCTTGCCCATGATTGCGGTTTGGAGTAATGAACCAGGCTGGGAGTTTTTTTTAAAGCCTCAGGAATCTTTTGCAGGTGTTTAGAGTTAGTTGATTCAGATGATTAGGTTAAGAGCTTGTTTAGAGAACCTTTTCATGATATGCAAATTTTTTGAGATACGAATTTTGGGTTTTCATGAGCTGTATGCCAAAATCATCAATATTAAAACAAGAAAAGGCTTGAACTACTTCAGTTGTGTGTAATGAATCTAAAATATATGAAAGTCTAATGTTTGTCAGTACATTACAGAAAATAATGAACTTTATCACAATATGCTAATTTTTTGAGAACCACCTGTAATACCTGAAGGTTTCGCTGCACATTGTTTTGTCTACACCAGCTGTTTCCATCAAGACACGGAAAGCCTGCCTTCCTTAGATCCCCCCCCCCCCCCCCGAAGGAGACACATACAACCCTGTAAGATCTATAGGGGTTTCTCAGGTCCAGTCTTTTATATTTCAATGTTCACGTTGCTTGTTCCGTTTACTTTTTTTTTGTTTTTCTTTTTTTTTCTGACGTTCAAAGATTGTTTTGATGACATCATTCCTTATATTTTTTTTTATTTTTTTTGTTGTTGTTTAACTCAACTCAAAGTTGATTTACCTCGGGCTACTGCCTTTTTGAGGCTCGAGGCAGGAATGATACATTCTCGCATCTGCTGACCAGGCCTAATATGTTTTTGTGTTCTGTTATATTAGTTATGGAACTACTTATTTTATTTTCCTGGATGTTACTCATATGTCCATCTGTGGTTATCCTGACTAATTATAGTTGATATCTTGATGTTATCATACACCTAGGGGGATAATTCCCCCCCCTGGGCTTATGATCCTTGGAATGCTAGACCTTCTCCTCTCCCTCCCAACCCTCTCCCCAGCTTCTCCTCCTCCTCCTCCTCCTCCTCCCTTCATTCTCCCCCCTGTTCCCTTGATCCAACACCCCCCCCTCTTACTTTCTTCCCCACATACCTCTTTCCCTTTCCCTGTCTGCCCCTTGGTCTCACTCCTTTACACTGATTGGTGGCCTAATACCAAATGTTGTACCCCGATTGCCTCCCCTTCATTGTGCGATGGTATGATCATTTTTATTGGTGTCCATATATGCAATTGGTCTGGTTCATTCACTTTTCCTTTTGTCTTGTTTTTTCCCCCCCTTCTTTTAACTTTGTACTCGACTAATACACAGCTAACTGTTTTTCTTGCACGACTATGTACCTTTAATATCTCCCATTCGTGGCAGGGAGTTGTCATTGCTCCCCCTTCTACAGTGTACCCGCACCTGTGCTAGCTGGCTGGCGTTTGGTGCACTATTTGGTCGGGCGGTAGGATTGGATCCCTATCCCATCCAATGTCTTTTTCTTCGCCCTACGAATCCTTTTTTTTCTCTTCCCTTCCTTTGCTTCTCTACTCTTCTTCCTCTTCTTCCTTGTCGGCGTGGTCACGGAGCCCCGGGATTATCTTGTAATGCTTTTCCCTTTACTCCTAAACGGCCCCCTTAAATGTTCTCTCCCTGAATGTTAAGGGACTGAATTCCCCTAATAAAAGAGTGAAAGCGTTCCACACATTTGCCTCGTTGAAGGCGGATATAGTGGCCCTTCAAGAAACCCACTTGTCTCAACCCACGACCCCTAAATATTTTAGCCCCAAATACCCCCAGGTATTTACGGCTTCAGCTACCACAAAACACCGAGGTGTCTTACTCGCCATACATCACTCCATACCTTTCACAGTGACCTTGGAAATAAAGGACCCTGAGGGCTGCTACATTATTTTGGTGGGTCTGCTACAGGAAGTGGAAACTACTCTTGTTTCTTATTATGCCCCGAATACTAACCCGATCCCCTTTCTTCACATTTGCTTCAGGTCATACGCTTCCATTGCAAGGGCACTCTATTCTTATGTGGTGATTCGAATTTAGTTTTACAGCCTCATTTAGATAAGTCCCCTTATGCCCCTGACCACTACTCCCCTTCTGTGCGCTTTCAGAAACTTCTTCAACAAGCCTCTTTACTTGATTCCTGGCGGGAATGTAACCCAACGAGAAAAAATTATACATTTTATTCTTACCCTCACAAATCTTTTTCCAGAATTGACCATATTTTTGTTTCGGTTGCGTCCTCCCCTATATTACTTGGTTCTACTATCCAACCTATTACTTGGTCGGACCACTGTGCAGTACTTACCTCGGTATCTTCCTTGATCCCACGATCAAAAGATCGTTCCTGGTGTATGAACGAAGCCCACCTCGCTAATCAATCCTATTGCCAAGATATCCAAATTGCCCTTGCGGATTATCTCGAGTATAATTCCACTCCTGAGATTTCGCCTGTACTTCTATGGGAGGCGCATAAGCCGGTGATCTGGGGTACATGTATCTCTGTAGCTACTCGAACCATGAGAGGAAGATCCAGTTAACCGAGCGGGAACATGATTTCCATCAATGTTTTCTTCGGTTTCAGTCCTCCCCCTCAGAATCTCATAAATTGGCTATGGAAAAAGCTGAAGTGGAATTGGACCTGTTGCTGGCCGAATCGGCAGACAAGGCTATACGAAGGTCCGCCCACAGGAATCTACACTAAAGCTAACAAACCCGACACCTTTCTGGCACTACGTCTTCGTCGCCCGGATCAGACACATGTCCCTATTCGGCTTCGTACAGACAAACACTCATTTAACAGCAATCCTGTTAAAGTTTTGGATATATTTCGCCGAAAGTTGGAGGATTTGTATAAAGCCCAACCCTCTTTCTCCCCTGATGCAGCCGAAACTTTACTTTGGGATGTCACCTTACCCTCCCTATCTGCCTCCAATCGCGAACTTTTGGAAAAACCCATCACGGTTGAGGAGGTCCTCGCTGCTATAAAAACACTCAAACCTCACAAAAGACCAGGCCCGGATGGACTATCAAGTAATTACTATAAGAAATTTGCTGTCACCTTAGCCCCGCTCCTATCTAAATCTTTTAATGCTTTACTGCGGCAACACTCGTTTGGTCAAGACACATTGACGGCTATTATAGCCATGATACCCAAACCCAATTCAGACAATACACTCTGGTCCAACTTCAGACCCATTTCTTTGCTTAATCTAGATATAAAAATTTTGGCTAAGGTTATGGCCTTGCGTCTTAATCCTATTATAGGTGGTTTGATACACAAAGACCAGGTGGGTTTCATTCGCCGCCGCAAGGCTAGTGATAATATTCGCCGGGTTGTTCTACTACAACACATTGCTAGGAGTCACAAAATCCCCATGCATTTGCTGTCCCTTGATATCAGGAAAGCGTTTGATACTGTCTCATGGCCCTACCTACATTTTATACTAACTCGATGGGGTTTTGGCCCACACTTCTTGCAATGGGTGAGCTCCCTCTACAGTCATCCACAGGCTTATGTCAAATATTCTGGGTTTCGTTCTGATAATTTCCAGATCGGTAGGGGCACTAGACAGGGTTGTCCCCTGTCCCCCTTGCTCTTCGCTCTGGCGATAGAACCTCTAGCTGCCCTAATAAGGTCTAACCCTTTTTTTTTTTCTTTCCACTTCAGACTTAACCATAACTTGAGACCTGCTCATGGTTATATTCAATGATTATGTCTCGACTTAGGTTTTGCATCATGTATGGAAAATTTATATATATATATATATATATATATATATATATATATATATATATATATATATATATATATATATATATATATATATATCAAGGGAAAAAAATATATATAGATAGATCTATCTTTATTCCTTCCCTTCTCTCATCTCCGTCTCCATCTCCCTCCCCCCCCCCCCTCGACCTCCTCCCAATCTTCCCAGCAGGCCTGAACCATCTCTCCTATTTCAGTAATTTCCTCCCCTTATTATTACCTAAGCCTCCATCATTTCTGCATATTCCATCTTATACTTTCCAAGCATCCCATTTGTCTTCAAAATCTACCCAATTTTCCTCCTCCCTGTATCTTAAATATTCGTTATAATATATTTCATCAAGTTTTTTTCCCCATCCTCTTAGTGTAGGGCTCTCTTCTTGTTGCCAATTACTCGAGATTTGGCTTTTTGCTGCATTGAGGAATTCTGGGATTAGTGTCTTAAAGTATTTTTTAGTTGGCATTCGAGACCCATGCAAAAACACAGACCCAGAAGTCCTCAGGTATATTCATGTTTATTATTTATTACATTTTTTGTCTGATTTTTGACCAAAATGTTTTAACTTTAGGGCAAGACCACCAGATATGGGTCATTGTGCCTACCTCTTTACAACCTCTCCAACAAAACCGCGACTCAATTCCTAGGGATGGGTATATTTTGTCTGGTGTGAGGTACCATCGTACCAAACATTTATAGTTCTGTTTCATTACTTTATTATTTATAGAGGTAACATGGACCCTATTAATTATCTGTTTCGTTTCAAATTTGTTTATTAATGAGCCCGTTTCTTCTTCCCATTTTTTGATGAATGGAGGTATACTCTGTTTCCCTGAAACATTTAAAATTTCATACAACATCGAGATTATTCCCTTGTCGATTTTCTTTACACAAAGTCTTTCGAGTGGCCGTAGATTCGTTTTAGAGCTGAAACGATTAATCGATATTATCGATAATATTCGATAATGAAAATCGTTGTCAACGATTTTCATTATCGATTAATCGGTCCGCCCATTCAAAGCCGCGGCCTCAATTACCGTTTGCCGCGGGCCCGCCGCGATCGAGCAGCGGGGGAGGTGGGGGAGCACGGAGGCACAGGATCCTGTGTCTCCGTGCGCCCCCACCACCTCCGCCGCGCGATCGCGGCGGGTCCGCGGCAAACGCTAATTGAGGCCGCGGCTTTGCGGCCTTGTGAAGTCCCAAGCTCTTCCTTCTGTGAGCTGGCGCCATCTGGTGGTGGCCGTTTGACATTACAAGTTAAACAGCAACCGTAATGTTATTTTTTACTGCCATCTCCTTCCCTATAATTAGAACCCCCAAACATTATATATATTTTTTATTCTAACACCCTAGAGAATAAAATGGCGATCGTTGCAATACTTTGTGTCACGCCGTATTTGCGCAGCGGTCTTACAAGCGCACTTTTTTTGGATTTTTTTTTTTTTTTATTAAAAAACAGTAAAGTTATCCCAATTTTATTTTAGATTGCGAAAGATAATGTTACGCCGAGTAAATTGATACCCAACATGTCACGCTTCAAAATTGCGCCCGCTCGTGGAATGGCGTCAAACTTTTACCCTTTAAAATCTCCATAGGTGACGTTTAAAAAAAAAAAAAGTTGCATGTTTTGAGTTACAGAGGAAGGTCTAGAGCTAGAATTATTGCTCTCGCTCCAACAATCGCGGTGATTCCTCACGCGTATGTGTTCGCTTCTGCGCGCAAGCTCGTCGGGACGGGGCGCATTTTCTGGCTCCTAACTTTTTTAGCTGGCTCCTAGATTCCAAGCAAATTTGTCAAGCCCTGCCGTGAGGGATAGTGCCCCAGCATTGGTGTTCCCGGGAGGAATAGTGCCCCAGCATTGGTGTTCCCGGGAGGAATAGTGCCCCAGCATTGGTGTTCCCGGGAGGAATAGTGCCCCAGCATTGGTGTTCCCGGGAGGAATAGTGCCCCAGCATTGGTGTTCCCGGGAGGAATAGTGCCCCAGCATTGGTGTTCCCGGGAGGAATAGTGCCCCAGCATTGGTGTTCCCGGGAGGAATAGTGCCCCAGCATTGGTGTTCCCGGGAGGAATAGTGCCCCAGCATTGGTGTTCCCGGGAGGAATAGTGCCCCAGCATTGGTGTTCCCGGGAGGAATAGTGCCCCAGCATTGGTGTTCCCGGGAGGAATAGTGCCCCAGCATTGGTGTTCCCGGGAGGAATAGTGCCCCAGCATTGGTGTTCCCGGGAGGAATAGTGCCCCAGCATTGGTGTTCCCGGGAGGAATAGTGCCCCAGCATTGGTGTTCCCGGGAGGAATAGTGCCCCAGCATTGGTGTTCCCGGGAGGAATAGTGCCCCAGCATTGGTGTTCCCGGGAGGAATAGTGCCCCAGCATTGGTGTTCCCGGGAGGAATAGTGCCCCAGCATTGGTGTTCCCGGGAGGAATAGTGCCCCAGCATTGGTGTTCCCGGGAGGAATAGTGCCCCAGCATTGGTGTTCCCGGGAGGAATAGTGCCCCAGCATTGGTGTTCCCGGGAGGAATAGTGCCCCAGCATTGGTGTTCCCGGGAGGAATAGTGCCCCAGCATTGGTGTTCCCGGGAGGAATAGTGCCCCAGCATTGGTGTTCCCGGGAGGAATAGTGCCCCAGCATTGGTGTTCCCGGGAGGAATAGTGCCCCAGCATTGGTGTTCCCGGGAGGAATAGTGCCCCAGCATTGGTGTTCCCGGGAGGAATAGTGCCCCAGCATTGGTGTTCCCGGGAGGAATAGTGCCCCAGCATTGGTGTTCCCGGGAGGAATAGTGCCCCAGCATTGGTGTTCCCGGGAGGAATAGTGCCCCAGCATTGGTGTTCCCGGGTAGGAATAGTACTGCTGCAAAGTTGTGTAATGTTAATTTTAAACGTTTTTTAATCTGCCGTTTGAGTGTAACATGTTTTTTCATTATTACTGTTAAATAAACGAAAAAATTCCACATTACGTTTTTTTAATGATTTTATCCGATTAATCGATTATGAAAATAACCGTTAGTTGCAGCTCTAATTCGTTTCGGATCTTATCGGCTGTGGAAGACTTTCAAAAAAATGGTCTTATTTGAGCATATCTCCATTATTCAATCAAGACGAGATCTTTCTTCTCTTCCAATTCCTGCAATGATGATAATCTATTTTGTTCCATAACATCTTTTAATTGGATGTCATAAGGTATAACCCTGATGTCAAGGGACTGGAAATTGCTTCCACTGCTCACAAGATTTGACTATTTGCAGATGATGCACTCTTATTCGTAACATATCCCCGTTTAACCCTTCCAATTTTGATACAAATCCTTGATAAAATTTGCCAAAATCTCTGGCCTAGAAGTCAATCAATCCAAGTCACGAGCCCTCAATGTGTCTCTGCCTACTAGCGAGGTGACCTCTCCAAGAAAATTTCCCCTTCTCTTGGTCTTCTGCTTCTTTACCGTATCTAGGTATAAAACTTACTGGTGACCCTTGCTCTCTTTCGGTCCAATTATCTCCCCATGTTATCCCAGTTATCTTAATTAGACTCTTGGAAACCATTATGTGTTTCGTGGCTAGGTCGGGTGGCTGCTGTCAAAATGTCGTTGCTCCCTAAGCTGTTGTACCTTTATAGAGTTCTACGGATGATGGTTCCGTCCTACTTTCACCGGATTGTCCAATCTCGAGTGTTTAACCACTTCCCGCCCGGCCAATAGCTGATTTACGGCCGGGAAGTGGTTATGAAATCGTGACTAGACGTTCTCAAACGTCTAGCACGATTTCATGCCGCGCGCGCCCGTGCGGGTGCACAGCGATCGGTGATGCGGGGTGTCAGTCTGACACCCTGCACCTCCGATCTCGGTAACGAGTCTCCGGCGGAGCCTCGTTACCACGTGATCAGCCGTGTCCAATCACGGCTGATCACAATGTAAACAGGAAGAGCCGCAGACGGCTCTTCCTCACTCACGTCTGACAGACGCGAGTACAGGAGAGCCGATCAGCGGCTCTCCTGACAGGGGGGGTTCGCGCTGATTGTTTATCAGCGCAGCCCCCCCTCGGATCGCCACACGGACCACCAGGGAGTGCCCACACAAGACCACCAGGGAACATAAAAAAAGGAAAAAAAAATGTCAAAAAAAAAAAGACAAATAAAAAAAAGTCAGCAGTAAAAAAAAATGATGCCAATCAGTGCCCACACATGGGCACTGATTGGCAACATTGATCCATCAGTGCCACGCCTCAGTGATCATCAGTGCCACGCCTCAGTGATCATCAGTGCCACGCCAGTGTCTGTCAGTGCCACCCCACAGTGCCAATCCATGCCCAGTGCCCACCTGTGCCACCCATCAGTGCCCACCTGTGCCACCCATCAGTGCCCACCTGTGCCACCCATCAGTGCCCACCTGTGCCACCCATCAGTGCCCACCTGTGCCACCCATCAGTGCCCACCTGTGCCACCCATCAGTGCCCACCTGTGCCACCCATCAGTGCCCACCTGTGCCACCCATCAGTGCTCATCAGTGCCACCTCATCAGTGCCCATCAGTGCCACCTCATCAGTGCCCATCAGTGCCACCTCATCAGTGCCCGTAATTGAAAGAGAAAACATACTCATTTACAAAAAAAATTACAGAAAAAAAATAAAAAAACTTTATTTTTTTTCAAAATCTTTGCTCTATTTTTAGTTGTTGCGCCAAAAAAAAAAAAAAAAAAAAAAAATCGCAGAGGTGATCAAATACCACCTAAAGAAAGCTCTATTTGTGGGGAAAAAAGGACGCCAATTTTGTTTGGGTGCAGTGTAGCATGACCGCGCAATTGTCATTCAAATTACGACAGTGCTGAAAGCTGAAAATTGGCTTGGGCGGGAAGGTGCGTAAGTGCCTGGTATGGAAGTGGTTAAGTACATATGGGGATCCACTAAACCCAGAGTAGCCAGATCTGTTCTTCTCCGTAATAGACTTAGTGGTGGACTTGAGATTCCCAACTTTCTCTGCTACTACCAGGCCTCTCAGCTCGCCCAGATCACCTTATTTCACGCATCTACTGAGATCCCTATATGGGTTAGCCTGGAGGCAATAGATATTTCCCCTCTACTAATTCATAATTTATTGTGGTTACCTCCGTCGGTCCGCACCCCTGTTACGAACCCGATTACGCGGCACTCACTCCAGATATGGGACACCCTACGAGCCCCTTTTCCAATTGGTTTCCACCCATACCCCTTTACTTTCGTTCTTTGGCCACCCACTTTTATCCTGCTTTCACTGAGCCGGAATCTTTTCGGTATTGGTCTTGGGCAGGTCTACGTCGGATATGTGATATAGTGACCAAAACCGCCTTTAAAACCTTTCAGGAACTCCAGACCCAGGCTGACTTGCCCCCCACTGAATCCTTCCGCTACCTCCAAATAGCGCATTTCGCTTGAACAGTAACGGGTGCTAGCCCCCCCATTCGACAGGATGTCATTTTATCATTCGGACCCACATGCCCCTGGTGTTATCTCGCAATCTTATAACCACCTCACCGCCCCACCATCTGAACTCCCTCTATATGCTGCACAGTGGTCTAAAGACTTACAAGTGACGTTGGAGCCAGAGGACTGGGAGAGTATATGGGCCTACACTAAGACTTCCACCCAAAATGTGATAGCTCTGGAGGCTAATTATAAAGTGCTCATGCGGTGGTACCCGGTTCCGACTAGGATAACTAAATTTTTACCCTCTTACTCCCCGTTGTGTTTCCGGGGCTGCGGGGAGAGGGGTACTCACGAGCATATCTGGTGGTCATGTCCTCTGGTACAGCAATTCTGGTCAGTAATATTTCAGATGGCTTCCACTCTGTTATGTGATATTCTTCCCCCTGACCCATCGCTGGCCTTACTGAATCATGTTAAAGGTGACTATACTAGAGCCCAAGTCCGTCTCCTCCTTCAATTAACTACGGCTGCTAAACAAACCATAGCCAAGGCTTGGAAGACTTCAAGACTCCACATAGCCGAAGTAACTCACAGAGTGACCCAAGCAATCATACATAGTAAGACTGAAGCAATTGTTTTAGATCGAGTCTCAGCATGACAAAATCTGGTCCCCATGGGTGGAACACTTTCTCCCCCCTGATTTAGATGTCACCTTACCTACCCCGTGAACATTATGATATTCCCACAATATGGCACTGCGACTCTCCGGGAAGGGCTCCGTGGCCACGCCCACAACCCTCTCTGTCTCCCTCTCCACTGTCCGTCCTCCCTTCTCTACTACCTGCTTCTCGCTCTTACTTCCCTTTTTCTCTGACTTCTGCTCCTGTCCCTACCTTTTGGGACTTTTGTCCCTATGTTAAAATGCTTTACTTGAATTCATATGTATGGTAGTGTAATTCACTGCCCCCATTTAGTTTATGGTTTCTTATTTTTGTACCTACAGAGTAAGCCTTACCGCCTTGTACAACTCCTGTTTAGGAACCACTCTTTTTTTTCAGGTTCCAAGTATCTCTAATTACCATGTTTCTAGTTGGTTCCACTGCTTTGATTTCCTTCGGTTTGTAGTACCTGTTCGCGAACTAGATGTACACAGCCAATATTGTTGATATGTCTGCATTTACATTGTTTGGACTATATTGTTGTACCTCCTCTGTTAACTTACACAGAAATGTACATCATTTTACTCTGTACTCTTTGTTACTAATAAAATATTTGAACAGGACAGGTACTGTAGAGAGGTTAAGCGAGAACCTTATCCTAGGGTGGGACTACTGCCTGTAGCACTTTGCGCCTGAAAGCCTGATCCTTGGCTGAAATCAGATCCAGTCTGTAGTGTTTCACGAATGTCGAGAAACTGGACCATGTTGCAGCTTTGCAGATCTGCTCTGGGGGAACCACCAGCACACTCTGCCTGTGAAGTTGCAACTGCCCTGGTGGAATGGGCCCTGATGCCCTGTGGCGGCTCAACCCCCCTGGATACATAGGCCTGAACAATGGCCGATCTTAACCACCTGGCTATTGTGTGTTTAGAGGCTCTAGATCCCTTCTTGGACCCCGAAAACAAAACGAGAATCAGATTTTCCGAACTGACTTGTACTAAGTATTGGAGGACACACCTCCTAACGTCTAAGTTATGAAAATTTCATTCCTGTTCCTTCACAGGATTTGGGCAAAAAGGCAATATAATTTCTTGGCTTCTATGACTTTTAGCGTACAGTTTTCTAATGGCTCAAACGTTTCTTCCGTGAAAGCCTGAAGAACCAATGAGAGATCCCATACTGGAAAAATGGGAGCTCCAACTGGTCTCCACCTACTCAAGGCTTTAAAAAACCTAGAGACCCATGGGTCAGATGCCAGTTTTTCCAAAAAGACACTCAAAGCTGAAACCTGCCCTTTCAGAGTGCTAATGGCCAGCCCTTTGTCTGCCCCCGCCTGCAGAAACTCTAAGACCGCTACAGAGCTATGAATATTGAAAGAGCTTTTTGAGCACCAGTTAAAACGTTTCCATGTTTTCAGGTAGATGGCTTGCGTCTTTCTTTCTTTCTGCAGCTCAGGAGCGTCTGAGAAGCCCTTGCCTCTGAGCAGCTCCTCCTCAGAAGCCAAGCTGCCAGATTCCACCTCAACACCCGTGGACAACAGACTGGACCCTGAAATAGAAGATCTTCCTGGATTGGCAGAATCCAGGGGGGCTCCAGTGACAACCCCTTCAGGATGGAAAACCATGGCCTTCTGGGCCAATAGGGTGCAATCAGGATGAGCGTTGTATTCTCTCCCTGTAGCTTTCTTAAGACTGCTGGCATCAGGACCTGAGGAGGGGAAAGCATAACACTTAGAGAACTGCCAGGTCTGAGCCAGAGCATCCACCCCTAGAGCTCCGTCCCCCCTCCCCCTGTTCAGGGGAAAAAAAAAAAAAAGCTGCGTTTTGGCATTTTCCCCTGAGGCGAACAGATCCACCTCCGGCATCCCCCATCTTTGGGTGATCATTTCGAAAACTTTTTGGTTCAGAACCCAATCGCCCTCCCTGCTGAGGAAATCCGCAACTTGATTCAGTTCCCCCTTCAGGTGAACTGAGGACAGAGACAGAACATTGGCTTCCGCCCACTTGAGGATGGACTGTCAGATCCCACAAGGATTTGCTCCTGGTGCCCCCCTGCCTGTTGATGTAGGCTACTGCGGTGGAATTGTCTGTACGAATCCATACATGTTGGCCCTGAAGCTGTCTTTGAAAGGCCCTGAGAGCTAGATCTATCACCCTCAGTTCCCTCCAATTCGATGACTTCCTTGAGTCCTCCATCCTCCAAGTGCCCTGTACCAGATGAGAATCTAGGTACGCTCCCCACCCTGTGCCACTGGCGTCTGTCACTGTTCTGGATATTGGAAAACTCCATTCCAGCCCCTGTAATAGGTTCGCCCCCTTCCTCCACCACCAGAGGGACCTCTTGACTTGGACAGGTACCGATATTAGGGCATCCAGGGAACTTGTGTTGTGATCCCAGACATTTAGAACGAAAAGTTGTAGTGGACGAAAGTGCAACCCTGCCCAGTGTACCGCCAGCAAGGTGGCTGTCAGCAGACCTAGGGCTGACATGGCTTTCCTTACTGAGAGTGGAGCACTCCCCTGCAAGAGTAGCATAGCTCTGTCCACCTTTTGGACTTTCTCCGCCGGGAGAAAAACCCTCTGCCTTACTAAATCCAGCTCGTAACCCAGGAAGGTGACTCGTGAAGGCACCAGACTGGACTTTTCCAGGTTCAGAAGCCATCCCAGGCTCTCCAGGACATCTCGTTAGCTGGAGATCCGGGGAGAGCTGTTCCGGGGATGGTGCAAACAGTAACAGGTCGTCCAGGTACGCCATCACTGAGACACTTCTGAGACGAAGGAACGCCATAACCTCCACCGTTACTTTGGTGAAGATACGGGAGAAGAAGAGAGCCCAAAGGGAAGGGCTTTGAATTGTAGGTGAAACGTCCCCTCCTTAGATCTTATTGCCAACCTCAGAAACTTCTGATAGCCCTCCGCTATAGGGATGTGTAAATAGGCATTTTCAGGTCTATTGATGCCATGAAACAATTTGGAGGGAGAAGCGTCTTTACAGAGTACACCGAGTCCATCCGGAATTTTTTGTAAGTGATCGAGACATTCAGGGGCTTTAAGTTCAGTATAAGCCTGAACTTCCCAGAGGGTTTGCGAACCACAAAGACGTGGGAATAGAAGCCCCTGCCTGTCTCCTCTGCTGGGACCCGAACCACCACCTCTTGATCCTCCAATTCCTGAAGGGAGGATAGAATAGCTGATGACTTCTCCTTGCACCTTGGCAGATCGGTGATCAGAAGTCTCAAGGGGGGAGGACTTGAAAATTCTAACCTGTATCCTCGCCTTATGATCCCCAGCACGAACTGATTGCTGGTGATCATTTCCCATTGGGGAAGGAAGGCCCCCAACCTTCCTCCCACCTTGACTCCGTCATTGTGGCTTTTGGGGCTTCTCAGGAGCACAAAAAATTGCTCCTCCACGCCCTTTGCCTTTCTGCCCCCAAAACCTCTTCTCTTCTGTTTTAGAGGCTTCCCCCTTTTTCTGGGACCAGAACTTTTTCTTTGCCTGCCCCCCAAAGTTTTTCTTTATGGGAAAGGCCTTTTTCTTGTCAGCTGTTTCGTCTAGGACAGCCTCCAGCCCTGGCCCGAACAGCAAGTCTCCTGTGAGGGGAATACCGCATAATTTAAACTTAGACGCGCTATCCCCTTGCCACGTCTTGAGCCATAAGGCTCTCCTTGCCGAATTGGACAAGGCTGCAGACCGCGCCGACATGCGTACAGACTATGCCAATGCATCCGCCAAATACGCCACTCCGTTTAGTAGTGTTGGCAAAGAAGCCAAAATGGTCTCTTTTGGTGTCCCCGCCTCAATGTGTGCTTTAATTTGTGTGAGCCAGTGCTCCATGTTGCGAGCCACTACTGTAGCTGCCATGGCCGGCTTCAGATTCCCCTGTGCCGAATCCCAGGATTTCTTCAGAAGGGAGTCCATTCTCCTGTCCATGAGGTCTGAAAGTACCCCCATATCTTCAAATGCCAAGTCAGTGTGCCTGCCTGCGAGAAAGCGGCATCCAGTTTTGGAGTTTTATACCAAACTAGAGCTTCCTCCTCCGAAAAAGGAAACCTTTTTAACGCATTTGAAAAAGGGTTTCCTCTCCGGGTCTTGCCATTCTTTTTTAATGGTACTGACCAGGATCTCATGGACGGGGAACACTTTACTCCTTTGTTCCCCCAGGCCCATGTACATCCGGTCATGGAGCGACAGTGTTTTCTTCTCTTCAGAAATGCCCCAAGTAGTGTGGATTGCATTTAAAAGCCCATCCACCTCTTCAAGTGAAAGTTTATAACGAGAAGATCTAGAGGGCTTCCCCTCTGTCTCCCCTTGGGAGTCAGAAGAGGCACTGTCCTGCTCTTTCGCAGCGTCCCCCCTGAAGCCCTGTGGACTCTCCCTGCTCCCGGAGGGAAGTACCACAGGACTAGGTGGAATAACTTGTTGCGCTGGAGAGGGGCTGCTCTGGGGCAACTGAAAACCAGCAAACATATCCTTAAAAGATTGAAAGGTGCTAGAAAGCTCTCTCATAGATGCTGCTAGCTCAGAACCCTGCTCTGCCTCTTTTCCTAAATAGACCCTCGATGCAACATCTGCAAAGTGCCTTATTCCAATTTTCTCCCAAAGAGCTTTTACAGGAAGGAAATCTCTTCTTGGAACTATGGCCAGATTTCTCTGTAGACTTCTGTAGAAAGACACAGAAAGCAGAGCATAAGCATGAGAGAGCCATTGGCACTATCACAGATATCCACCAGGAGTGCACACCCCAGGACCCGTCACCACCAAGGGACACAATACCTAATCCCCCCGACCACTAGGAGACAAAAACACCTGTGAAGCTAACCAACATAGTGAGGAACGCCACCCTAGGGTCCCTTACCTTAAAGTGGCTGGTGCTGCTGTCCTCCGGAGGTGCAAGTGAAGTCTCTAAGTCTGACATCTCAGTTTCGGAATGTGGCCGTAGACAACGCTCAAGTGCCGTTCCCCACGACTACAATCGTAAGCCGCACCAGCGCTGGGGTTCAGTCCTTATCCCCTGCCGCGTCTGGGACCATAAAGACGTGTATCCGGCGGAGGTGCCCGCCCCTTCCGTAACTGACGTCACCCAGCCCGGCCTCAGCTTCCTGGCCTGTCTGTGTATAGCACAGGGAGCTGACACATCGCCTGCAGCGCCCCCCCTGGGCGGAAGGAAAAGGACCTCCTCGGTACGGTTTTTCCCCAAAACCGCAGAGGGAACGACAAACCACAGGAATTCCCGGTATGTAGCTCCCTAGCTGACCGAGCCTGTAGCACAAGAGTCTGAGGGAACGAAGAGACCAGGCTCCCCCCATTCCCGCAGAATATAGCCTCAGCCTCCCCAGCTGTCTGGCTCTTTGCCCCAGCGATGTCTAGACGGCTGTGTTGACCCTGAACTTAATGAAGCACAGTGGACCAACACCAGCAGATGACACGGCTCCCCAAATCAACACAGACTGTGGAAACTTTTTTTCTTTAGCCCAGGTAAGACGCTTCGGATGTTGTTCAAGAGTGGCTTCACAAAAGGAATACTACATTTGAAGCCCATGTCCAGGATCTGTCTGTGTGTGGTGGCTTTTGATCAGGGTTGCCAACTTTCAGTAAATTTACGAACAGTCTAAAATCTGTACTTTTTGCATCTGTCCTTCAATGTCCATTGCGGACATATAGGCTGCATTTCTGTAACTGACATTCATGGACAAATGCAACAATTGTAAAATCCATAAACTGTTTATAAATGTACTGAAAGTTGGCAACCCTGCTCTTGATGCACTGACTCCAGCCTCAGTCCACTCTTGTTAAAGTCCAACACTTTTAAATGGCCTTTTCCTGAAAATCCTCTCCAGGCTGTAGTTATCCTTGCTGCTTGGGCGCCTTTTTCAGCTACATTTTTCTCTTCCACGTCACTTTCTATTAATGTGCTTTGATGCAGCACTTTGGGAGCATCCAACTTCTTTTGCAATTACATTTCGAGTCTTTACCCCCTTTGGAGGGTGTAAATGATGGTTTTCTGCACAACTGTCAGGTCAGCAGTCTCTCCTATTAATTGTAATTCCTACTGAACCAGACAGAGACCATTTAAAGGCTTAGGAACCCTTTGCAGGTTTTATGGCTTAATTAGCAGATTAGAGTGGGAAACTTTGAGCCGAGAATATTGCACCTTGTCACAATATTCAAATTTTCTGAGATTGTGGATTTGGGGTTTTCATGAGCTGCAAGCCATAATCATGATCCCCGTCCAGCACTGTACACATTCAGTGCAGACAGGACTGCTACAGACCCAGATTTCCACCATCAGCCCATGATGTACACACTTCACCAGGACTAATGCAGATGAAACATTTAACCCTTGACATGCCTGATAATCTCCTCAAATGTGAGTGTTTTTAATCCCTTTAAATTAAATATGTTTTAAATATGCTGCACTTAGAGGGTGCCGTTCTCTTTCTTCTTGTCTAGACTATCTGCAACTCTGCTCTGCCCCACGCTCACTTGAGCAATGGATTGTGGAGGGGGCAGAGCGGCTCACCGAGATGCTGATCCGGGTATTCCAAATAAGAAAAAAAAAAAAAAAGGTTTTGTACTCACCGTAAAATCCTTTTCTCTGGGTCCATGGAAGGACACAGCTCCTTAAGTCTTGACAAGTGGGTTATGTTCCTGTTTACAGGAGAGGACTAGGCAGAAACATGTTAGATCATTAAATACATGTTACATTAACAGAGTTGAACAGCCCCGCCCACGGGGCGGTCCCTCCAGACATAACCCTCACTGCAGCATGTTGCCTCAGTTCGTAACAAGCAGTACAAACCTAAAAAGGAGGGATGGGAGCTGTGTACGTCCATGGACCCAGAGAAAACGGATTTTACGGTGAGAACAAAAAATCCTATTTTCTCTTATGGTCCATGGATGGACACAGCTCCTTAAAGGGTCACTAAATGAAAAAAAAAAATTGCTGAAATGACTGTTTACAGGGTATAGAGACATAAAAGTTTACCAATTCCTTTTAAAAATGATTAAAAATAGATAAAAATCAATCATATAATGTGCCTCTAGTTTCACTTTCGTTTTTAAAATGATTTAATGTTTCTGTGAAGTAGAGAAGACACACAGAACAAAAACAAACAAATCCAGGGCAGTGTTTTGTTTTTAAAATGAATCTGATTGGTTCTGAGGAGTTTTGAACACACAGCTTAGACCACAGTGAAAAGCTGCCATGAGTTTTTTCATAAGGAGCCAGACCAGCAGGAAGTGTGGAGATCAGAGAAGTATTACAGCTACTTCAAAGCAAAAACGAACAATGAAAACATGAAAACAGCACTGCATAAGGTAAAGGAAGCTATTTAGCTAAAAATAAAAAAAAATCTTTAGTGATCCTTTAAGGATTAACAAGTGGGACGTCCCCAAGCAGTGTCAAAACGAGGGGTGGGAAATATCAGAAAAAAACAATTTTAACTTCACCCCAAAACAAGCAGAGCTCATTAAAAGAGGAAGTGCAACTTTAAACAGCCACCTGCAAAAACCTAGCAGGCGAAAGAAGCATCAGAAGATACGCTCACAGCAACCATATAAATTCCGGAAAGAGTGTGAACGGACGACCAAGTCGCCGCCTCATACACCCGAGACCGACTCATGCTGTCGGACTGGAAAAGGGGAGCCCGCCCCTTAAGAGCACAGGCCTGTATGACAGCCTACCTGATCCACTGAGAAATGGTGGGTAACGAGATTGCCAGGCCCTTTTGTGAACCAGACACCAACACAAAAGAGTCAGCTCTCAGAAATGGAGCCGTGGCAGGCTGGTACACCTGCAAAGCACGTACCACGCCTAAAGTATGAAAGACAACCTCCGTAGGATGCGGCGGCTGAGGACAGAAGGATGGAAGAAACAATGTCATTATTCCGGCAAAAGGCCAAAACCACCTTCGGAAGAAGGGAAGGTCGCGGACGCACCACCACCTAAGCCTATGAAGGATCAAGCCTGGCGGCTTGCAAGACAAGAACGCCAACTCAGAAACCCCTCTAACAGAAGTAGAGGCCACTTAAAGGGGCCACTTCTGAGATAGTGGTAAGAGAAAATCTCTCTGATGTTTCCGAAAGGAAGGTTCCTGAAGAACCGAGAGCACCAGACTCAAAACTCATGGGGGAAGAGATGGGCCAAGAGGGGAAGTATAGGACAAGCCCCCTCCACAAAAAAAAAAAAAAAAAAAAAAAAGGCACCCACCAGGGAACGGCCACAAAAAGGCCACCGAAAGAACACAGCCAAGGCTGAAATATGCCCCCCAAACGGTGCTCCAAGCTAATTTTTGATTCACTCCAAGCTGTAAAAACAGCAGGGCCATGGACACCGAGTACATCCGTGAACGTCACTCCATCTCTACGCACCAAGAGATGTAGGTCAGCCAGACGTGACGGTAGGTCCCCGGGAAGAAGACCACCGTGCCATCAGCATTGTTGAGATGACCGAGTCGGACAGACCCCGGTCCCTTAAAGTCAGGCTTCCAATAGCCCTGTTGAGCAAGTCAGTGACTGTACAACAGGAGGAAGTATGGGACCTCGAGACAGAAGGACCTCCTGCCCTGGCAATCGTCAGGGTACCTCCGCTACCAGGCGCCCGATATCGGTGCACCAAGGAGCCATTAAAAAATTGATTTCTCAGCCTCCACTCTGTGGAGCAGCCAGGGAAGTCACTACAATGGGGGAAAGGCCTAAAGTTGCTGAGACAGACCCCACAGGGCCACCGGCACGACTTGCGCATCTGTACCAGATCACTAGATCTGGCCACGAACCTTGATACCACTGCGGCTGAGACGAATGGCTAGGAGATCCATGCCCTGCGAAGCTCACCTCCTGCAAGGGAGTTGACTCCATGTGCCAGTTGTCCTGGTCCAACATCAGGCAACTCCAGTAGCCTGCCTGCCGTATACCTGATGGTAGCCCGAAGCCACCGTTGTGGCGTTGTCAGGTTGAATCTAGATCAGACAACCTTGCAACCCCCTCAACCACGAGAGGCAAAGCCTGACCACCCACAGTACTAGGACAAGTAAACCGCAGACAATGTATAAGGCACCTGGTATATCCAGGCAGACTCCACCCAGGTACTAACCAGGACCGAGCCTGGGTAGTTACCAAGATCCGGCGAGAACGGGCGTACACAGGACGGTGTGGCAGTAGGCCCACCCAAGTCCAGCGACTCTGGGCTAACCCCCCAGGCGTCCGTTGTAATCGCCGTCCACAGAAAGGAAGAAACCACCTCCCGAACCGAAGAGTCAGGGATCTCAGCCACCAATTTAGAGAGACACCGAAAAGGTGGCGCACCTGAATCCGATGATTCAGAGACGAGAGATTCGTACCACTCGGAGAGAATTTCCATCTGGAAAAAAACACAAGTGTGAAACTGGAAGTACGGTGCCGCCTCGGACGAGGCTACCCACAGACCTAGGATTTGCATGCAAACGAAGAGAAAACCAATTGCGTGATGCCAATAACTTCACCGCCGACTAAAGAGTCTGCAAGTTCTCCAGGAAAAAAAAAAAAAAAAAGACCTTCGCCACTGAGGAGTCCAGAAGCCATAGGCACTCCAAACTGAGTCGAAACCAGGACTCCAAATGTTTAACACCCACCCGAATTCACGGAGGGCCCGAAAAGCTACAGACACAACCTCTGAGTCAGAAAGTCGTCTAAGTAGCCACGATGGCAAAGCCTCGCTGTACCGACAAGGTTAGGATAAGTGCAAATCACCCTGGTGAAAACCATTGGTGCTGGCGCCAGATCAAAAGAAAGGACCACAACTGACAGTGGGCATCCCCATTGCGAGACACAGAAAACCTCTGACTTGCGCAAAGCGGGACATACATGTATGCGTCACTAATGTCCAAGGAGGCCAGAAAGTCCCCCGGATGGAGCACAGCTAACAGCTATACAGGTAGCAAACCAATGGTGGGTCGTACCTATGACCTTCTGCACCAAAGGGGAAAGTGGCTAACCACTCCACCATTCAAAACTGCCCCCACCGAACGAATGGGTTTCGAGCGGGACTACCCATCATTCACAAAGGCCTTTTAGGCCCTTGAAGCCCAAAAATCTGACGGACCATGCCCATCCTTGGGACCGATAACAGATTTGGATAGAATCCCTCAAACCACTAGTCCTGCAGAAAAAATAAAATCACCCCTTCAGCTTAGAGTCCCAGACTGCACCCAAGGCAGACCGACGAGCCGGGAGAGGGAGACACGAGTGAAGAAATCTGTTCTGTGGATCGGAAGGGACCCTATCTAGTACTCCGAAAGGTACCACCTCGCAGACCCACTGTCAGGGGGGCAGGGAGGTTCACCGAGCTGTTAACAGCAAAGATGACCCCCAAACCTCGGAGATGGGCAGGGAAAGCTACATACATTGGCGGGTTCGGGTGCCCGCGCAATTGGCTTACGCACCCAGGGATGGATCAGTCCCCCAGCTGAGCCTTTGTCGGCCCAGGAGGTTCGCCCGGACCCTGACTGACGAAAAAAATACTGCTTTGATGTGAAAAAGAAGAAGGACCCGGCCAACAGCGGAGCCCCTTCCCCCTGGAGGCCTGAGGGAGGAGAGCGCTCTTCCCTCCAGTGACATCCTTGATAATGTCATCCAGCGAGGACCCAAAAGGTCTCCCACCCATAAAGGGTAAATCTGTCAGGGCATATGTTAGAGGCCTGGCCAGCAGACCTGCATTCCAACCATAGAAGGCTCCATCTCTGAAACCAAAACCCTGGATATCAAGGGCGTGGCATCCAGTGAAAAATCAAAGACATTTACAAGGCCCTGGACCCGCCAGTCCGTTAGCCTGATAACTTCGGGAGAGAGTGCTCCTCCACTGTATGGTGCAACACGCTCACTCTGAGCGACTGGGATTCCAGAGTAGTGGCCACAATAGACCGCAAGACAGACCCCAGCATGATAGACATGGAACGGGTCATAACTTCGGATCTTAGTCAAATCCATACAAGCGGGGGTGTCCCGCAATAGAGAGGGTGCTCACCTATACATGACCCCCGGAGGGTCCACCACCGGAGTAGAAGCCCACTCTCTCCAAAAAAGGCTCTCTCCAAGGGGCACTGAGCCGCCAGACTGTGAGGGACTACAAAAACCTTCAGTGCCTTATTTCATTCCGCATCTTAGAATTTAGCAAAGAAGGACACAGAAAGGAAAAACCTACACAGAGCGGTCCGATTTGTGTGATCCCAAAAAAGACCTAGCCCTCAGCGGAAACCGAGCTGCACTATCCAGCTACAGAGCCCCGTACAGCAGTGACAAGCGCACTCTTAAGTGCCTTATCCTGCACCCCCAGGTATCTGGTCCATGGCTCCATTGTGACAGAGCATTCCCCAGGAGGTAACTGGGGGGCACTCCTTAAACCCCCGCCGGCAGTCCAGCCCCACCCTGGCACCAAAGTGTCCAGGACAAACAAAAACATCTGTGGGGATCCCAGGTATTAGACACCCGCTGCCATCACAAACCTGAAGGGGGTGGGGGGAGGACCAGATACTGACACCAAATAGAGCAACACATACACATAGTGTGAATGTATAAAACGCAATTGTGTTTACCACAAAAACGGAAGCTCCCATGCCCTATTTACTCACCCTTGCTGCGCTGGTCGGGAGTATTCCGGGGGACTCACCGAGGAGGCGACTGCCCAGCGCCGCCATCCGCCCATAACACACGGCGTGTGGGGAGGAAAAAACACGAGGTAACTTGCAGCATCCGAAGGGACCTGTGTGCGCCGTAGGATTCAGCACTAGGGGTCACCAAGATGGCCGCCGAACGTCCTCGGATCGCGGCTACAGCAAAATGGCCGCCAATGGGAGTTTTCAATGCAATTGAAAACCACCCCAAAAATGGCGCCAGAGCCGGCCGAATGGCGACAAAATGCCGCATTTAAACAGCAAAAGCCTTTAAGGCTTTTAAAAGTGTAAAAAAAAAATTGAAAAAAAAAAAACAGAAACCCCACCAAAAAAATAAAATAAAATAACTCAGGCCCCTCAGGGAGGCCCCCCCCCCCCCCGGCAGTGGCAAAAGTTTGCAATGCAGCAGGGGAAAAGGAGCAGGGAAGGGAGGAGAAGAGGACCCCCGAACCCCAGGAATGCCCAGCCGTACCAACACACCTAAGCAGAAGGGACTGTACTTAACAGTCCGAGCGAGGCGCTGACGCATTCCAGACAGACCTACAACCGCAATCGAGGTAGCTGTCGGCCCGATCCTCTGTGAGTGAGACAACACCACAGCCCAGACATATGTGGACCTCGGAGGAAAGCTCACCGGCCACCCCAGGTGTCATGGGGTATGGCGTGGCAGACCAAGCCTCTTTGCAAAGGTGTGCCCACGCTTGCTGGTCAGACTGAGTAGACTACAAGGATCTATATCAGGAGTCTCCAAACTACGGCCCTCCAGGTGTTCAGGAACTACAATTCCCATCATGCCTAGTCATGTCTCTGAATGTCAGAGTTTTACAATGCCTCATGGGAAGTGTAGTTCCACAGCAGCTGGAGGGCCATAGTTTGGAGATCCCTGATCTATATTATCCAGCCTGTCTCTCAGCCGACAGTTGAAAGAAGATTCAAGAAAAAATTTAAATAAAATTTCTCCTCAGGGGGCTGGGCCCAAAGGGAGCCATATGTCCTCCTTTGCTAGGCAGAACGAAACTGAGGCTACATGCTGCAATGAGGTGGGTTATGTCTGGAGGGACCGCCCCCTGGGCGGGGCTGTTCAACTCTGTTAATGTAACATGTATTTAATGATCCAACATGTTTCTGCCTAGTCCTCTCCTGTAAACAGGGAACATAACCCACTTGTCAGGACTTAAGGAGCTGTGTCCGTCCATGGACCATAAGAGAAAATAAGTTGTTTTTAACTGTTTATAAATTGTTAGCTGTATTTTTAGCTTCAGTTAGTGTGTCTAAAATATGCTGGTACATCAAACACTCCCCCTGACATATTAGCATTGCTGCTGTCCAAAGGTGCCCCTGTACTCCATCCAGTTTGGGGGTACTCTAATACAGGTGTGTTACTGGCCAGAGCACCAAGTAAAAATACAGGTAAAAGATTAAAAAACAAACAAAAAAAAACAGACGCAGCAACCACCTCTAAAGGATTGGTTAGCTGCAGTATATGCTTTTGGGTTTAATACCACTTTAAACAAGTGTATTAGTTGCTGTATTGTAGTGAGTAGCAAGCATAAAAAAAAAAAAATGGGAAAAATACGATTTTTTTGTACTCACATTCAAAAGGCTCGCTTCAAAAAGGGACAACGGACCGCCATGCGCTGAAGGACCACAAAGGACTTCTGCAGCCATTCCTTATCTATGAACTTATTAAAGAAAGATACACAAGGAAAAACTTTAACAGAGCGGTTCGATTTGTGTGACCCAAAAGAGAGAGAACCCTCCGTGGAAGTCTCAGCTGTATCCTCCAGCTAAAGAGTCCCTCACAGCATCGATAAGTGCACTCACAAGCGCCCTGTCTTGCGCTGACCCAGACGAGGGGTCCTCCTCACCAGGGAAGGTCTTGGTCCGCATCCTCCGACACCCCAGAACCGGTGTCCTGTGCCGCAGCCAGGCCCGAATCTGAGTCAGAGAATTCCCCTAAAGATGGCGGAGGGGCGCTTTTTACCCCCCTTACGGCCACACTGACAGACCTTAAAGAGGTGGTTCCCCCTAAATATAATCTCTCCCATGTGATCCAGCATACTGGCGTCAGCATGCTGTTTTTTTTTTTTTAAATCCCCCACTTACTGTGTAATCTTCAATTTAAATTTCTTTCCCCCGTGGTGGATGGCGCCAGTATAGCGCGTCACATCTTACGAAAATACCCGATTTAGGACTCGGGTAATCTCGGCGAAATGCGGCGCCTGCGCACAGACCTAAGAGCTGACTGCGCAGGCGCCGTATTTCTCCGAGTCCTACAGCTATGGCGCGTCACACCCTCCGAAAAAAGCCAGAATAGGACTCGGAGAAATACGGCGCCTGCGCAGTCAGCTCCTAGGTCTGTGCGCAGGCGCCGTATTGCGCCGAGAATACCAGAGTCCTAAATCGGGTATTTTCGTAAGATGTGACGGGCTGTATAGGCGCCATCCACCGCGGGGGAAAGAAATTAAAATTAAAGATTACACAGTAAGTGGGGGATTAAAAAAAAAAACAGCATACTGGCGCTGACGCCAGTATGCTGGATCACATGAGAAATACTATATTTAGGGTGAACCTCCGCTTTAAGAACCAAGTGAAAACACTAACAAAAAAAAGGGCCACCCTCCTTGCTGCACAGACCGGGGGGTTACCCAGGGGACTCACCACCCGGCAAGAAACCGTTTAGCGCTGCTGCCTGCATTGCTTGTGGACCCAGTCTATGACAGAAAAACTCCTGTGAGGTAATTTGTGCTGCTCACGCTGTTTAGAAAACCAGCCAGCGCTAGAGGACAACACCTACTGAAAATGGCAGTCAGACGCCTCAGAAAACAGGGCGCGGACCACAAGAAAATGGCCGCCCACAATGCCGACCTGCGTCACGGCGCAGCCACGCCAAAATGGTCGCCTATGGAAAAAAACAATGCAAACAGCAGCATGGGAAAAAATGGCGTTGGCACTACCAAAATGGCACCCAACGCTGTGATGTGGATGAGAAGGCTGAGGCTTCCAACGTGACAGACCACCCCCTACAAAAGGCAGGCTGCTGAGGCAGGAGGAACCGTACTTACTCTTCCTTGTGAGGGCTTGCTGTCGTGTCCCTGACAGTGCTACAACCGAGCGGTACAGAGTAGCTGTCGGCCTGGCCCACTGTGACAGACAACAGCAGCCCGGTTATATGTAGCCCACCGGCCACCCCCCGGGGGGGGGACTACAAGGATCTATAATATCCAGCCCATGGCTGCAATATGTGGGGACACATACATGGCTGCAATATGTGGGGACACATACATGGCTGCAATATGTGGGGACACATACATGGCTGCAATATGTGGGGACACATACATGGCTGCAATATGTGGGGACACATACATGGCTGCAATATGTGGGGACACATACATGGCTGCAATATGTGGGGACACATACATGGCTGCAATATGTGGGGACACATACATGGCTGCAATATGTGGGGACACATACATGGCTGCAATATGTGGGGACACATACAAAAAAAAGTATCGGTATTCGGTATCGGCGTCTACTTGAAAAAAAAGTATCGGTACTTGTACTCGGTCCTAAAAAAGTGGTATCGGGACAACCCTAATACATACCATATTTAACTCCACTGTGCAGTTCATTTTACACAGAGTGGCCCCAATCATCCTCTTCTGGGGTCCCTCGGCAGCTGTCTCTGCTCTTCCCCACAACAGCTAACTCCCCCCCTACCTCTGGGATGCGCTCTCCCAAGACGGTTAGCTTCCGGGCGCGCTCTCGTGTGATTTAATCTTAGTGCGAGTATCGCTCAGCCTTGCCCCCCAACGCTGTGTCATTGATTTGATTGACAGCAGCACGAGCCAATGGCTGCTCTGCCATCAATCATCCAATGAAGAGCCGCCTCAAGCTGGGGGAAAGGATCAAGCCCATGGAAATTCAGGGCACAGGTAATTAAAAACAGAGGCTCGGGGGGGGGGGGGGGGGGCAGAGAGTAAAAGGTGTTTTTCACCTTAATGCATAGGATGCAATAAGAAAACAAAAAAAAAAAACACAAAGCTTTACAGCCCCCTTTAAAATAATTTTTGCTCAGTTTAGAAAAAAAAAAAAAAGATTGGTTTGATAGTCTAAACCAGTGGTCTCCAAACTGCGGCCCGGGGGCCAGATGCGGCCCTTTGTGTGCATTTATCTGGCCCTTGGGGCACCATTTTATCCACTGATACTAACTGTGGGGCATAATTCCTCCCAATGACACCAACGATGGGGCCCAATTTCTACCATTGGCATCAACAATGAGGCCCGATGACACCAATGGAGCCCGATTCTTTCCTATGATGCCAATGATGGGGCTCTACCAAAGCAAGGGCATTGTTTTTTTCCCACTGACATCAGGACCTGTTCTATGCCCAGTGATCACAGTCCGGCCCCCCTAATGTCTGAAGGACCTTAAACTGGCCCTTTGTTTCAAAAGTTTGGAGACCCCTGGTCTAAACAATAATATAAACGTGGTTGTAAGGGCAGTTTTTTTTTATCTTGAGACAAGTATGGGTTTGGGCTTTTTTGCCATTTTAGGCGGATGCAGGCGCCTCTAGGCATTACTGCATGGGCTTAGGAATACTTCCAAAACTCACCTGTGAACACACTTCACTGTGCTATCCAAAGATGCAAGATAAAGCTCTATCATGCAAAGAAGAGGCCATATCTGAATATCATCCCGACACGTTTCCATCTCCTCTAGGCCAAAGCTCATTTAAAATGGTCTGTTGCCACATGGATGATTCTGTGGTCAGACAACCGAAATTTGACATTCTGGCAACAATGGATGCCGTGTCTTCTGCCCAACGTTAAGGATCTTCTGCATGATCAGCGCTCAGTTCAAAAGCCTGCATTCTCTGATGGCATTAGGGTGCATTAGTACACACAAAATGGTCAGCTTGCACATCTGGAAGGGTACCATCAATGCTAAAAGATATATCCATGTTTTAGAGCAACATATGCTCCCATCCAAATAATGTCTTACTCAGAGAAAGCCTTACATATTTCAGCACCACAATGCTAAACCGCATACTGCATCTATAACACATGGTAGAAGAGTCCGGTTGCTTAACTGATCTGCCTGCAATCCAGACCCTTCATCAATTGCTAATATTTGGCACAAATACACAACCAGGACCGTCAGGCAAGAATGTGACAACATTGCTCTCCCAAAACGCCAGCAACTGGTCTCCTTAGTTACCAGATATTTAAAGCGTGTTAGAAAAAAATAAGAGGGGATGCTACTTTGTGGTAAGCATTGCCTTGTCCGAACTTTTGAGATATGTTGATGCCAGCGATTTTAAAATTACCTTTTTTTTTCGAAGATATGTCATGCGGGTCTGGCTGTGTGACTGGCTGGAGCCGCATGACGCGACTCCCACGCATGTGCCCAGGAGCCCCCAGTCACAACACAAATGGCACCGGTGGTGCACAGTTAGGTTGAAAAAAAAAAAATAAATAAAAAACACAAACACAAGTCCATCTAGTTTAACCATTAAAGAATAAAATAAAAAATGTACACTATTTTACCAACAGTTGATCCAGAGAAAAGGTGAAAACCCCAGCCAAGCATGCTCCAATTTGCTACAACAACAGGGGAAAAAAACCCTTCCTGATCCCGAGAGGCAAATCAGATTTTCCCTGGATCAACTTTACCTATAAAATGTTAGTACTTACATTTAGGAAAGAATCCAGGCATTTTTTCGAAGCAATCTACTGAGCTTGCTAGACCACCTCTGGAGTGAGTCTATTCCACATTTTCACAGCTCTTACTAAAGAAACCTTTCCGCATTTAGAGGTAAAATCTTTTTTACTCTAGATTTAAATAAAGAGTGCCCACTTATCCTCCAATAGCCTTAACCACTTGACATCCCGTCAATTGACAAAAGACGGCCACAAGGTGACTCTCAATTGCAGTCTATATCACTGAAGTGCCGAGGCGCGTGCCTGGCGGCCGCGATGTCCGCCAGGTACCCGTGATCAGCGGATACACAGACAAGGACGTGGATCTGTGTGTGCAAACACACAGATTCACATCCTGTCAGGGAGAGGAGACCGATACTGTGTCCCTTGTACATAGGGACACAGATCGGTCACCTCCCCCAGTCAGTCCCCTTCCCCCACAGTCAGAAACACTATGCAGGGCACACACTTAACCCCTTCCTCGCCCCCTAGTGTTAACCCCTTCCCTGCCAGTCACATTTATACAGTAACCAGTGCATATTTGGCAACCCCTAGTTTCCGCCAGGAATGCAGGCTGTAGGCTTTGACTGGTGAATAAACAAGGGTCTTTATCACATTGGGTGCTATGTTTACCATAGAGGGTTATGTCCGCTATCAAACAATATTAACAGTCTGGCCCCACTCAGAAAAATTCCATCTACAGCAAATCTATCATTTTTAAATTTGCTACGACAATCCAGCCCAAAACTAGCAATACGCACCTTGTTTGAAAATAGGTGCATGCAGGAGGTCTCTATGAGGGGGGGCATCTCCAGGCTTTAAAAACTACTCTTGAATACTACAGCCAATTTGAGTTTGGCCTGGGAGAGGGACCTAGACATATCACCTGGAGGTGGAGGACTGGCACAAATGGATTCACAAAAGCGTTTTAAAACGCAACTTTGGGCGAGGCTAGCTATAAAGTGCAAGCTAGATGAGACCTAGTGCCAGAACGCCTCTTGAATATGTTTTCGTGCTCGTCGGCCTCCTGCTTCAGAGGATGGGGCCAGACAGGCACACCCTTACACACATGGTGGACTTGCCCTAAAGTGCACTGTTTTTGGATGAGAGTAAACTCTTATTCTTTATTACGTTGGTTATTAGGCCTCATGCACTCTGGACATTTTTTTCTACAGTCAAACTCTCCATGTTATCCTATATGTCCAGGCACACCGGCTGTTAGCAGTTTTGGGCAGTGGCGTTTTTGAGCAGTTAAAAAAAATTAAAAAAAATAAACCCAAACTAGTGGGTTCTGAGAGACATTTTTCAGCTGTAAAAACGCTCCAACACTGATAAACGCTCAAAAAACGTCACTCACCAGCATTAAACATTTTTTGATCCATTGAAGAAGAAAAAAAAACAAAAGACAATGTTTTCCTTCAGCAAAAAAAACGCTTAAAAACGCTAACGCAGAAAAACTATTTTAACGTCCAGTGTGCATAAGGCCTAAAGGTGCAAGTATTGCCCTACTGAATAAAACAGAAAATGTCCCAAGACACAAGCAGACCCCAATATATTTTTTTGTTCCTGGCAGCCAAAACTGCTATTGTAACCACTTAAAAAAGCCCACTTATAGACATAGCCCTAATGAAGCGTAAACCAACTTGGATAATGCCAAAATGAAAAAAAATGGTTAGTGTCTTGCAAGACAAACAACGACTGACAAAATATGGTCTCCTTGGCTGGCCTACTTACAGGTACCAGACATTGACTGCCGATTCTGGAAACTTTTGGCCCAGATTCCCAGATGGACCTCCTTTTCCTACACATCTTTTTCCACTCTCCCCCAATTTACCCCTTACTCACTGTTCACAAACAAATCTGTAGTGGGAGCATCATTAACGAGCAAAGAATGCATTGTGGTCTGATAATTGCAGTCGACCATGCAAGATGAAGTTTAATTGTTTGAATATTTCATGATGGTCTTGCGATTTACTTCTTCTCAGATAATGGGTGCACATAGGGAGGATCTGCAGCGCTACCCCAGGGTGGGGCCCTTGTGGGTTTCCTCTATGCGACCACCCATATTTTTGGTTTTCATATTTGCTTGTGTCCAATCTTATTTGCAAAGCCTCAATTTAGTTTCTCCCTCTCATCCCGCCTCCACCCCCAGTTACGCTCCCTTTGGTTCCCTATGTATTAATGATGCTAAATGATATGAGCATGGCAAGGGTTGTTTGCTGGTCTATTTTGTGACGCTTGTAAACACCTTTCTCAAAATCTATTGTAACAGAAAAACTTATGGTGCCTACAGAAAAACATGGTGGTGGCAGTGTCCTCCTGTGGGGGCTGGATGAGTGTTGCTAGTGTCAGGGAGCTGCATTTCATTGATGGTATTATGAATTTACAGATGTACTGCTCTATATTGAAAGAGAAGAAGATACTACCTTCACTCCATGCCCTTGGTCTTCATGCACTTTTCCAACATGGCAATGATCCAAACCACACATCTAAGGCCAGTAGAGTGTCTCCTAAACCCCATGCACTTATGGGAAATGCTTAACTTTTCACTTAAGCATCACTTTCCAAATAGCATCCAGGCTCTAAAAGGTAATTCTTGAATAGGAAGAAAATAGTCGCAATGTCACCAACTTGTTAGTTCCATGGCTAGAAGACTTGGTGCCGTCCTTACAAAATCATGGAGGTGATACAAAATATTTGATGTACTCGTTATTCTTGCAGGTATATTCATTTTTACATCAACTAATTTGAGTAAAACTGAATATTTTTAATCCAAGTTATATTATTAAAGCGGAGGTTCTGCTGTTTTTTTTTAATTTTTTATTTTTTTTAAGCCAGCAGCTACAAATACAGCAGCTGACTGAAAAATGGACACTAACCTGTCCAGCACTGCCCAAATCTCTACTGCGCATGCCATCAATGGTCCCCGCTCTCTCCTGGGAACAGTGTTTCCTAGAAGACAGCGGGGGCGGGGTGGCGTGACAAGGCCGAATTCCCCGCGGGAGTCAGAACCCAGAAGTGGTGCAGATACCTGTCTCAGACAGGTATCTGCACCCCCTCCCCCCTGAAAGGTGCTAAATGTGACACCGGAGGGGGGGGGGATCCAAAAAGCAGAGGTTCACTGTTTGGTGTCCTTTTATGAAAGTGAGATCAGCGGCGATCCCGGCTCTCACCGCTGATCTCAGGTCATACACAGTTTATGAAACTGAGGTAATCAGATGAGAACATGTTCTCCACTGATTATCTCAGCACAGTGAGAATCTGTAACTGACTGTCACAGAAACGGCCAGTTTATGAAGGTGCGATCTCGGCACCTCACTGGCGATCTGTGACAGAATTCTCACTTTCTGATTCACCATCTCAGAGGTGGAGAATCAGAGAGAGAAGCACGAAGCTGGCTGAGTATTGTGAAGGAAGAAGGAAGTCTTTTGACTTCCATGCTTCACACACAAGCAGCCATAGAGTCAGAACACATTTTCCCCACCATTACACACCCCAAAATGAGCAGGTTAGAGATTTATAGTGTGTGTATATATATATATATATATATAATATATCATATATATAATCATATAGCATATATATGTGTTTATTTCTATGTTTATTAATATATATATATATATATATATATATATATATATATATACATACACACACACATATATATATATATATATATATATATATATATATATATATATATATATATATATATATATGTGTGTGTATAAATATATATAATTCTACTTGCATTAAAATGCTATTATTAAAGTAATTTTTATATCATTTTTAATTTATTAGTAAAAAAAAAAAAAAAAAAAATGTAAACCCTAAAATATGGTTTTACCCATGAACTGTTCTATTGCAGTTATACAGGGTTTATATTTGTATACTTAAAAAAAAAAAAAAAAAAAAAAAAAAAGATTTTAAATGTATTTTTCATTTATATGAATGGTGTATAGCATATGCATGGTGCATTACATATGTGGGATTCCATTAATATACTATACACCATTCACATTTAAATAGGCACATGTATGAGCTAAATATTGAAAAAACAATGTTTTTTAATAATTAGGTTAATGTATATTGTTTGGTGGGAATGCAACTTTATTAATATGTGGTGTGTAATGTGTGCTGATTCGTGTTCAACGTGTATTTTTCACTTCCTCATACTGTAATCCCGCTAAATCACGCGAGATTACAGTGAGAGAAGCCGTTCTCAGGAGTTTCCAGCCGTTTGTAGATCGCTCCTCATCTCAACATGAGAAGCGATCTACAAAGTTTCATAAACAGGCACTCAGAGGAGAGCGATCTCCCCTGAGAATGCCTGAGAACTGAATAGCGGTATTTTACCCCACTTTCATAAAAGGACACCTTTGTGCGAACCTCCGCTTTAACCACTTGAGCCCTGGGCCATTGTCAAAAGACGGCCTCACAGTGGCTCTGGAAATCTAACAGGACGTCATATGATGTCCTTGATTCCTCCGGCCACTAGGGGGGGCGCGCAATGTCCGCTGGGTACGCGCGATCGGTGGTGACAGCAGAGACGTGGAGCTCTGTGTGTAAACACAGAGCTCCACGTCCTGTCAGGGAGAGAAGAGACCGATCTGTGTCCCTTGTACATAGGGACACAGCATCAGTCACCTCCCCCAGTCACCCCCCTCCCCCCACAGTTAGAACACAATACAGGTACACATTTAGCCCCTTCAATGCCAGTCACATTTATACAGTAATTAGTGCATATTTATAGCACTGCTCGCTGTATAAATGTGAATGGCGCCAAAAATGTGTCAAAAGTGTCCGCCATAATGCCGCAATAAAAATCACAGATCCCCGCCATTACTAGTAAAAAAAATAATAATTCTGTCCCATATTTTGTAAGCGCTATAACTTTTGCGCAAACCAGTCGATTATTGCGATTTTTTATTTTTTTTACCAAAAATATGTAGAAGAATACGTATCGGGCTATTTATTATAGCAACAAGTAAAAAATATAGATTTTTTTTCAAAATTGGTGCTTTTTTTGTTTTTAGCGCAAAAAATAAAAACCGCAGAGGTGATTAAATACCACCAAAAGAAAGCTCTATTTGTAAGGGAAAAAAGGAAGTCAATTTTGTTTGGGAGTCACATCGCATGACCGCGCAATTGTCAGTTAAAGCGATGCAGTGCCGGAAGCTGAAATTTCACCTGGGCAGGAGGGGGGTATATGTGCCCAGTAAGCAAGTGGTTAACCTTACTTTCATGTAATGAAGCTAAACAAATGTTCTATAAAACTAAGTGTCAACAATTTGTAAATTATTCTCGTGTTACAGTGCTCATATACATGGTCACAACATACATGCATTTTATACATCAGAGCTGTATTAGCAAAAAACAAAACAAAAAAAAGTTAATTTTGACAACCGAATATAAGCATACTTTAAAAAGCTCCCTTTAGGCTGCATTCACATCTAGGCGTCGGCGGCAGCGGCGTATTCAGGCGACATGCAACAGGCGTTTTGTCCCCGCGATTTGCGGCGACAAAACGCCTATTGCTTTTTTGCTGGAAGGCAGAATTTTACACTGTCGGCTACGGCCGAACGCCCGATACGCCTGAAAAAAAGGGTCCGGGACTTGTTTCAGGCTTCAGGCGTATCGGCGTAGAGATGTGAACCATCTCCATAGCCGACAATGTAAATTCCCCCCTCCAGTGTATGTCAGGCTGCTTCAGCGTCGGGCTTCAGGCGACAAAACGCCTAGATGTGAATGGAGCCTAAATGTTGTTAGTTCTGTCTATCTGCTGGCCACAACTTCTGGGAATCCCTAGTCACAGCATCCCTAGTCACAGGAATCTGCTCATTCCTTAGAATAAGTCTAGGTTCACATCTATGCAGTTGATGCGGTTTTAAACCCGTTTTGTATGCAGTTTTCATGCATTTTTCTTAAAAAAAAAAAAAAAGCCTGGCTGTTTAGGAAAAGGAGTTGAGTGGATGAGCGAGCGCCATCCCAGGGAAAAAAAAAAAAAAAAAAAAAAAAAAAAAAAAAAAAATCGCAGAGGCAATCAACAACCATCAAAAGAAAGCTCCATTTGTGGGACAAACAGTACGCAAATTTTGTTACAGTACAAAATTGCATGATCGTGCAATTACCAGTTAAAGCTGCGCAGTGCCAAATTGTAAAAAAAGTCTGCTGGTCTTTAGGCAGTCTAATGATCCAGGGCTTAAGTGGTTATAAACCCTCTCTGAGAACTTTCACCTACAGGTAAGCCTAAAGTAAGGGTAACCTGAAGGTGCTTGCAATATCTCACAGACCTACATGGTTTAGGAGATATTTGCAATAAATAAAGCACCGATGTCTATGGAGCATGCGCGCTGTAGACAACAGCGCAGGCGCACAGAGCGTGCCGTTGCTGAATGGCATCATGCCGTGTCTGCTCCCGTGCGCACGTACGGAGTGACGTCAATCACTGCTCCGGCCAGTCACAGCACCGAAGCAGCGATAGCCGGAAGAGGGTGAAAGATGGACGCGAGGAAATCGGGGACATCGCAGGCTTCGGTTTCAGGTAAGTGACACATAATGGGCTACTATGCGATGCATAGTAGCCCATTATGATTTACCTTTGCAGGGAAACAAAGAGGAAGTAAACCCATCAGAGTAGCGATAGGTATTGAGATTGAGGGGTGATGTTTCCTATAAACTGAACAACATTCATCCTGTCCAATTGTTTGGTTGGACTACTCTGGAAAAGGACAAGTTGTAAATCTTTTTTTTGAGCAGCGGTTGCAACTAGGGCCGAAACAACTAATCGATTATGAAATTAATCGATTACAATTTCCATAATAGATTAAACGGCCAGTAACATAATGGGGTTAAAACAACTAAAATTAGAGACTTTTATAGTACAAAAAAGCAAATCGCTACTGTAAATATTAATTTCACTGTCCCAAAAAAATGAACCCCTCACAGTAGCGATTATTTGCTCTTTGTACTTATTTTATTTTAACCCCCATTATGTTACTAAACATCTCAGGCCTGGGGTCAAACACCACAGTTCAGTTACATGTTTTCTCATGGGACACGTTCACATCCATGATTTTTTTTTAGCTGCTGCGTATTTGGAAAGGGCAAGGACTTTTAACGCAAAATCGTGCCATTTAGTTTTTTTTGGTTCAATATACTTTAATAGAGAAGCTGCAGAAAAGCTTGTAATGCGTTTTTGCGGCAATTTGTGTTTTGTAATCTGCCCAACAACAAATTGAGGAGGGAGGGAAAATTTCGCCATCTAACTAGCTTGTATGGATGGAGAAATATGTTATCCTAAAAAGAAAATGAATGCAGCCACCACATGCAAGGACGGGTAAGAAGTAAAATTGCATTAAATTCGCACCTCAAACAGGACAAAAAAAAAAAAACTGAACAAATTCGCAACATATCACAGCGCAGCATTGTGAACCGAGCCTTAGAGCCCATTTACTTCTTGAATGTCCTGTTTTTAACTGGTGATTTAGGCCCCTTTAACACTTGTACGACTTGTCACACAATTTGGGACTGCAAAGGAGCACGACAAGTCGTTTGCCATTATTTCCCATGACAAACATTTATATTAGTACGACTTCAAGTCGTTCCGGCTTCAAAAGTAGTCCCTGCACTACTTTAGTTAAATTTGTATGCCACTTACACAGGCATTCCCTGAAATTGCCGCAAGATCTGGGCAGCGAAATCGTGGTGAAGTCGCCAGTGTTATTTTTAACTTTCTTTAGCAGACCAAGCTGACAATGCAGGTGTAAGATCAGGCATGTCCAAAGAACCCACCCACGGGCCAATAGCGGCCCGCGTTCCGGTTTTGAACGGCCTGCCGGGTTATTTAGAGATAGAGATATATATATATATTATATCTTTAGTGGCCCCCAACGATCTCCCAGCGCCGGTGCCACAAACCATGTATATGCCTTGGAACGGGAAAGTGAGAAGGCAGGACTAGTGCCACCACCGTACACACAGGAGTATTTCCTGTTTACGTGCGGCCTCTGTAATAGGGAGCCCTGCGCTGCCATTGGACGACTGTTCTGTTCATCAAAGGAGGCGGGACTTTCTATTAACGAGGCAACTGTGTAAAAAGCAGATTATCCTGTAATGAATTTTTGGTGCTTTTGAGGGCATTCCTGGCAATGGAGGCTACATTCATGGCAATGGTGGGTCTGCAGATGGGTACTGACCCTTATTTTGCGTCACAGTTCTTTATTAAAAAAAAAAAATTCCCTGAAACTTCGCTCTTAAAGTGAAGATTGTGTTATACACCAATAAATACGATATATCCAAATAATACACCCAAGCTCATCTCTTCACCACACACAGCCACAAAGGCAAGAGAATTCTTGTTGGGCAATGTATTAGGCCTCGTACACACGATCAAATCTGTCCACTGGAAACGGTCCGCTGGACCGTTTCAGCAGACAGATTCGATCGTGTGTACGGCCGAGCCGACGGATTTGGCCACCCGACAGATTTCAAAGCATGCTTTGAAATCTATCGGGTGGGAATCCGTCCGCCCGACATGTCTGCTGGTTAGTACACTTACCAGCAGACATGTTGTCCCGCACCGCCGCCGCACCGCCGCCGAATGGATTCGGCGCATGCGCGGAAGTGTTTTACTTCCTGGTGCGGTGACGTGGCGGCGTCAACGTCACCGACACGTCAGCGTGCCGTCTGCTGGCGGGGATTTTGGTTTGCTCGTGTGTACACGCGAGCAAACCAAAATCCCAGCAGACAGATTTGTTCAAATCTGTCGGACTGACAGATTTGAACAAATCTGTCTGCTCGTGTGTACGAGGCCTTAGTGTTCGGAGGAACACACTTGGACTGAATTTTAATGATTCACAGAATGTCAGGCAAAATGGTCGGCCCTCACGCATGTTCACTTCATCAAATCTGGCCCTCTTTGAAAAAAGTTTGGACACCCCTGTGTTAGATAGTTGACTCAAATCATTTATAACCAACAGGGATGCTGATAGCTTTCATTTGTTTATGCAAAACCTTTCCAAAAAAAAAACGTTAGCTGTAAACGTGTTAGACCTCATGTACACTGCTCCTAAACATCGTTTACAAGCAGCAGTCGGGCATTTTTTTCAACTGCTCCTGAACTCTCCTCTATGTTATCTTATCAGTACATGTACATTGATTTAGTCATTTCTAGGCAATTGAGTTTAGAGTCTTTTTGGAACACAAAAAAATGGGTTCAGAAGCCGAGTTTAGAGGCATTTCAAGCACCAAACTCAGCTAAACGCGCCAACTCGCGTTTAGTTTACAGACGTTTTTAAATTTAAAGCGGAGTTCCACCCAAAAATGGAACTTCCGCTTATCCCAATCCTCACCCCCATACATGCCACATTTGGCATGTAATTTTTTTGGGGGGGAGTGGGGGCTTCAGGAGGAGTGGGACTTCCTGTCCTCCTTCCGCCGAGGGGCTGGTAAGGCGATTAGGCTTAATCGCCTTATTGCAGCCCCTCCCTGTAAGCAATCATCTAGGACACTGACAGGTCCTAGACGATCGCCTGTCCAATCAGCGGAGAGCCGCGCCGCACGCATGCGCAGTGCGGCTCGCGCATGCACAGTGGGTGCCCGGCCGTGAAGCCAAAGGCTGTCACAGCCGGGTGCCCACAGTAGAAATGAAGACGCCGGACGGGGAGGTGGGGGGGGGGGAGAGGAGCAGAGCCCCCCCCGGCGCGTCGGAGCGCTGGAGCAGGTAAGCGATTGTTTATTAAAAGCCATCAGCTACACTTTTTGTAGCTGCTGACTTTTAATAAACAAAACTTTTGGCTGGAACACCCCTTTAACACAAAAAAAAAAAAAAACACACACAACTAAACGAGGCATGCAAACGAGACTAAACTGCCATTTTTAGATGCCAGTTTCGAGCTGTCAAGTTAAATCTTTCAGGAGAGGCTAAACAACGTTCTGTGTACATGTAGTCTAAGCCAGAGCTCAGCTTCCATTTGCTGTTTTAGAAGCACACCAATTGACATCTTTTAGACAGGGTTTTCATGAAAGTGCACCAAAGCTCTGCATGCTGCATCTTTGATGCGTTTTCAGAAAATACAGTCTAATTTAAGTGAATGGTAATTGTGTGTAAAAAGCAAATACAATCCCATTGGAACAGTGCCATTGCTGCCACTAGGCTGCGACTTGTCATCTCTCAAATCACATGACAAATCACTCCAAAGTGAACCTAGGCTAAGCCCTGGTTCACACTGGTGCGATTTGGCATGTCAAAACGGCTGTATTTGCCGCAAATTGCCGGCAATGGCACCGTCCTAATCGGCATTGCACAATTTCAAAAAGTAGTCTCTCTACAATTTTTTTGCGATTTCGGGACTGCCAGTGGGAGTGAAATCGTGCGATCCATGATCCGAACAGGTTGACCTGTTCGGATCGGCACACAACGCGATCCGCGGAGCGCTGCCTCGGCCTTAGGTGCGCGCTGACATCATCACCCCTCCCTCCCTGCTTGTGGATCTGAGAACATACACAGATGCCTGGGCTCAGTGCCGCTGCCAACGCCAATACAGGTAGCACATACATTTTTGTAGCCTGTACCAGAATAAATCCAGACACATGCACTGTTTCGGCTGAATTCAAGGTACGACATAAAAATGTAAGACTATTCAATGGCTACTTCAGTGAGGACACAAAGGTACTCATGGCTGCAGGCCTTACTTGGGAGACTAGAAGTTTCATAGAAAAGCTTGGGTAATTCCATAATGTGCTGCTGCTTTCTGGCTGCTGGGACTTGTAACTATATGTAACTTGTAGTTCTGCATAGTTTGTGCGGATTTCCAACCACCAAGACTTAAAGCACGCTACGAATCAAAATGATACACAGGGAGACTACAGAGGGATATTATGTCAAAATACCGAAAAACAAAGCAAGATTACTACGCCCCATTACTGGATATGCCCACTCTAGCTGTACAAATTTCAAATACCAATATTACAGCAGTGGGGGAGATGTATGGGGTCTCTGATGGGGGAATCTGATGTGTACATTACATTTTTTTTTTTGCTGAACCGAAAAATTATCCGATCCGTGACTCCTGATCCAAGGATCGATCCAATCCGTGAGTTTTTTGATCCGTTGCACCCCTAATGAGCATGTGTGTTATGCAGTGGTTACTTGGCTGCTTGCAAACTGATCTGCAGATGCAGAGCAGTGCACCTGCGGGTTGCCTGTACTGAGCCATAGACTTCTTTTATTACCTGCGAGTTTGGTGTGCTTTCTGAAAGTGCACCAAACCTGCAGAACGTAATAGAAGTCTATTGCAAAGTGCAGGAAAGCCAAAGGTTGGTAAACCGCAGAGTATCAGTGTGAAAGCAGCCTTGGGCCCCCTTTCACACGGTCAGTCCGACCCAACTGGACCCTCCATTCACCTAAATGGAGTGGTAGATGTAAACGGATTTGTGTCCTACCTCAAATTCGATCCACCAAAAAAATATATATGCATATGCAGAACAGACACAGACCTGCCATCCGCCAGCTCCGTTTATTGTGGCCCACGACTGTTTACCAAGTCGCCTAAGTGGCCCTCGTGTTTTAAAAGGTTGGGCACCCCTGCGTTAAAGCGGATCTCCACCCTAAAGTGAAGATCCGCTGATTGGAACCCGCCCCCCTCCGGTGTCACATTTGACACCTTTCAGGGGGAGGGGGGGTGCAGATACCTGTCTAAAGACAGGTATCTTCACCCACTTCCAAACCGGAGTCTCGGGCAAAAGACGGGTTTTTCCCGTTGTGTGCTGGGAACTCTCGGCTCCCAGCACACAGTGGGAGCCAATCGGCGGGCACAGCGCGACCCGCGCATGCGCCATAGGGAACCGGGCAGTGAAGCCGCAGCGCTTCACTTCCTGGTTCCCTCACCGTGGATGGAGGGGGGAGCAGCAGAGAGACGAGCGAATGCTTGTCCTCTGCTGCGGACGCCTCTGGACTCCAGGACAGGTAAGTGTCCTATTATTAAAAGTCAGCAGCTGCAGTATTTGTAGCTGCTGGCTTTTAAAAAAAAAATGTAATGGGCCATCCGCTTTAAGCAGTAAAAAGCCTAAAACAGAAAGCCAATGCATCCAGAACACGTAACAAGTAGGCTGCAATTTGATAAACATTTATTTTTGTAAACATACATGTCAAATTTATCAGCTCTGTGCAATGGTTTTGCAGATTTTGCCGCCCAATCACTCACACCGAGATTTGGAGTCATTCAAAATAGCAGGGGTCACAAGGGCGTCCAGGAATTTGCGTCACTTTAACCCTTTCATGCCTAAGACTATTTCTGACATTTTGTGTTTACAAGTTAAAATTCGTATTTTTTACTAGTAAATTACTTAGAAGCCTCAAACATTTTTTTTAGCAGAGAACCTAGAAAATAAAATAGCGATTGTTGCAATATATAATGTCACACGGTATTTGTGCAGCAGTGTTTTAAACGCAACTTTTTGGGAAAAAGACACTTTAATGAATTAAAGGATCAGTAAAGATATTTGAAAAAAATAATAAACAAACATGTTATACTTACCTCCACTGTGCAGCTCGTTTTGCACAGAGTAGCCCCGAACCTGGTCTTCTGGGGTCGCTCGGCGGCTGTCTCCGCTCCCCCTTGAAAGGACTCAACACCTTTATGCAAGCGAGCTTGCATGGTGTATTCACTGTAGCCAATCAACGGCCACGCTCAATACCGAAGAGGATGTTGGGGGCGAGCGCGGGACTTTCAAAGGGTCAGGTAAGTATAAAGGGGGGCCGGTATTGTCAGATATTTTTTCACCTTAATGCATAGAATGCACTAAGGTGAAAATAAAAAAAAAATCAAAGGGTTTGTAAAGGTAAAACACAGTAAAGTTGACCAATTTTTTTTGTAAGACGTGAAAGATGTTACGCTGAGTAAATAGATACCAAACAAGTCACGCTTTATAATTGCACGTGCTCGTGGAATGGCGACGAACTACGTTATCTAAAAATCTCTATAGACGATGCTTACATTTTTTTTTTTTTACGGTAACCAGGTTAGAGTTACAGAGGAGGTCTATGGCTAGAATTGTTGCCCTCGCTCTGACGATCACAGCAATACCGCACATGTGTGATTTGAACACCATTTACATATGCGGGCACAACCTCTGTGCGCGTTTGCTGCACGAGCTCACAGGGACGGGGGTGCTTTAATTTTTTTTACATTATTAAAATTGTGTTAAAAAAAAAAAAAAAAACACAAGACCACTTTTATTGCCGTCACAAGGAATGTAAACATCCCTGACAGTAATAGGTGGTGACAGGTACTCTTTATGGAGGGATCAGGGGTCCAAGAGAGCCCAAATCCCTCCTTTACACTTTAAAGTATTGATATCGCCGAAAACTGACTCTGAATACTGTATTTATTATTATTTATTATTATTATTATTTATTATTTTAAATCCGGCGCCATTGGCAGCCAAGTAAACCGGAAGTGACGTCTCTTCCGTGTTTACATTCAGGAGACTGGAACAACGCCGTTTCTACTAAGTAATTAAAATATAGAAGTTAGCGTGGTTGCTGTGCACAACAACAGCTCTGAATTCCATCTACTACCTTGCATCCTGGAAGCCCTCATTCACATGGGAGCAGGTAGTCTTGCGACTTGACAGGTCAAATTGCATGACAAATCACGGCCTATTGCCAGCAATGGCAACAATTTGCAAAAGAAGTTCCTGCACTACTTTTGGGTGCGACTTTAATAGACATCTGTGCATGAAGCCGCATAGATATCTTTCAAGTAGCACCTGAAATTGCCCTGACCTGCTACTTTGAAATCAGAAGTAGCATTAATGTTAACCAGGGCACAAAAGATGAAAAGGTCATGCGCTAATAAAATAAAGTTTATTTGTTTTGTAAAGGGCTCAATGCAGGTTAAAAGATACTATTGCCAGTTTTGCCGTGACATGTACACAAATGTCAATGATCCTCTACAAAAGAGGAACGATTACACCCCTCTGGTCACTAAACGTGACCCAATTGGAAGACACACACACACCAGCACAAGCAAGCAGTTTGCTGATGATTTTCCGGCAGCTGGGAAGAGAGGCGTCAGCAGCGCTCATCATCCATTGTAGATGCTCTGCGGCAGACTCGTCTAGGAGGCCGGCCCCTCCTCTCGGCGGCTACCCACTGAGTGCTCGAGGACTCCAGCCTATGGAAAGGGCCGGGGCCACCATTTCCCCTTCCATCTCTATGGCCTTCATTCCCCAGCTCTATGGCTTTCATTCTCCATCTCTATGGCCCCCATTCCCCATCTCTATGGCCTCACAATTCCGAGGCAGCGGACGTTAACTAATCACAGAAAGAAAATACAAGGGCGGAGAAGATGGAAGAAAACAATTAGGCTTTGGTTACCTGCAACCCTTCGCTCCACCTATTTCAGCAGGCTGGACGGCTGGGGCCTGCTGAGGTCTGCAGTTCTTCCACAGCCGGTAGCTGCCAAGTCCAAAAGACCGTTTTTACGTTTCCACATAATGTTCTCTCAACACGCTACACAGCTGAACGATAGAAGAACCTCTTATTCAAAGAAACAGCGGAGAGCACAAGCAGCCTTCACTTACCATGAGCTCAATTGTTTTATCCTCTATCACTGAGTCCGGCTCCATGATTCCCAGTACCGAACCCAATCTCGCTCTCTCTCCCCTTCCCCCACCACGACTAACGCAGCAATAGCAGGCGGAAGCCAGACGCAGGCGACAGGGGGGTACGTTCCCTCAATAGAAACGTAATGACGAAATATTCACGTGACTGTCCTGGCGCGTCTAAGTATTGCAGCTGGAACCACCTGGTTTAAGCCACAGGAAAATGGCAGCGCGCAAAATAAAAATAATAATCTTTGTGTTTCCTCGATTCACGGTGCCTGAAAAGTGTGCAATGCCTATGAATAACAAAATGCACAGAAGGGATGTAATACGCAACGTTGTTTCTTGCTCAGCAGACTTTTAGCGCTGGGTACAATTGTTACAGCGCCACCTGCTGGTTCTATCTGTTCAGTGACAGCAGGGTTAATTTACTAGAGGCAAAGTCTGTGCTCTGTTTTAAGCTGGGCATATACTATACAATTTTCTTATTCCATTTTCTTTAGATTTACCTTCAACTATGTAGTGCAATGGACTACCTGATTGCATAGTAATTGAAAGTGTTTGGGTTTGACTAACGAATCACAGCACAGTGATTGGATACAAGAAGCGGGATTTATGATTTCTCCAATCACAAGTTTTCCCGGCCAGAACAAATACTGTCAGTGAGTAAAGCGGTGATGTGGCAGCCTTTTTTGGGGGCATCAGACTGGCCCGGGGGGGGGGGGGGGGGCTGTGTCAGTTTCATTCCAGAACACAGTATTGTCCTTGAATGAATGTGCCCGGTACAGACCTGCAAAATGTGGCACTGTCCCGGGCAATCCAGGACACGTGGTCATCCTAGTGGGCGTACCCGCAATCATGTTATGGTGAGGAAGAACAGGGGAAATGCTGATGTAAACAAGCATTTCCCCATTCTTCCTAGTGACAGGACACTGATCACAACTCCCTGCAATTGGAAGCTGTGATCACTGTCATGTCACACACAGCCCATCCCCCCTACAATTAGACACACTCCCTAGGGCACACCTAACCCCTTCAGTGCCACCTAGTGGTTAACCCCTTCACAGCCAGTGTCATTTTCACAGTAATCAGTGCATTTTTATAGCACTGGTCACTGCAAAAATGACAATGGTCCCAAAAATGTGTCAAAGGTGTCCGATGTGTCAACCATAATGTCGCAGTCACGATTAAAATCGCAGATCACCGCCATTACTAGTAAAAAAATAATAATAAAAATGCCATAATTTTATCCCCTGTTTTGTAGACGCTATAACGTTTGCGCAAACCAATCAATATACACTTATTGCGATTTTTTTTTTTTTTTTACCAAAAATATGTAGAAGAATATGTATCGCCCGAAACTGAGGAAAATAAATAATAAAGAGGAGGAGAGAACGTGACTTTAGATGAAGCATGTGCAGGGAGCAGATTACAATGGGTTGGGGGAAAGGATAATAATAGATCTGGAATATGTTATAAGTTATTTATTTTAAAACTTTCCCATAATGCACCATCCATGACTGCATTGCATTATTAAAGAAATTTGGTAAACATATACACTTCACAGACTTGATTGAAAAAAGGTTATTTTCAACACTGACCCAGGTATACAGACACACAGTACAATGAAAATATATTGCAGTGAATGCATAATGAAGCATGAAGATGGTATCTCTATGCGTTTCGCGACTGATCGTCGCTCGTCAGGAGCAAGCATGCATTGCATAGTAAAATCTGGAACGACTCTGACCAGGGACTGTGGCAGGACGCTGTGGAGCAACAGGCCCCCAAAGGAGGACGCACCCCGGTTGCACAGGCATTAGGCTAAAGAAATGTATAGGCAGATCAGTAAATGGTGATGACTATAAATAAAATTCAATTAAAAAAGTAAGAAAGAATAGTCGTTCCAGCCTATGGGGACTGGTGTGGGCTTCACCCCATAATCAGCGGCACCGTGCCACCCTGGTGAGTACCATCTTAGGACCTTAAACTGTTCTCGGCCCTCCATATGATGTTTTCCCTTGGATCTGTCTGAAATGTGTTTATGTCGTTACAGATTTTACTATGCAATGCATGCTTGCTCCTGATGAGCGACGATCAGTCGCGAAACGCGTAGAGATACCATCTTCATGCTTCATTATGCATTCACTGCAATATATTTTTATTGTGAAAAAGGAAGTGGAATCGCGCTAAATAAAAACTGTGCCCTAATACTGGGCATTATGAAAAATCAAAAAGTCAAAAACTCTACTGTAATTATGTGACTGTGATCATGTGAAGAACACCAACATAAGTGATATATGTATGTATTGTAGAAAAGTTATACTTCTAGGGCCTCAACCTAGTTGTAAAGGCCAGGAGAGGAGAGGTTATGGTAGAAAATCCACCTGGTGGTCACAAAAAGAAACTGCTCAAAGTTAATAGTGAACCAGGGTGAAATCTTGATAAGAAAAACAACCTATGGATGAGGATGGATGGTTTCTCCCAAATTTGTGATGTGTAGAACAAAGAAGCAAATTCTCCAGATGATGAAAAATGTAGCAGTCTCTACGTTGTCAATCACACTTGGGCTTTTTCGGATTTGAGTGTAGAGTCACAGCACCAAAGACAAAAAACACAAAAAAAGTGTGAGACCTGACAGACAGCGTATACAACAACACCCGTGTGGGACAGTCATGAGATGGGGGAAGGGATAGTGCAAACCCACCACCACTGAACACACTGACCCTTACCAGATGATGGATCCCCTAAGGGTAGATGCAAACACCTATGATCGGGTGGATTACAGCGACCATGAGATAGAGAATGGACCCCCTGAGAGTGGATGCAGACGCCTGGGATCGGGTGGATTACAGCAACCGTGGGACTTCAGCAGATGGCAATATTGATGTGATATCATGGAACGACAGAAGTGCTCACATAGTGTAAACCCGATATCATTTATTAAAAAATAGAATAAAATTACACTTACAAACGAATGTGATATTGAAGCTTTAAAAACAGAGTGCCGGCCGGCATAAGTAGAACGCGTACGTCCTTCCGTATAGTTGTAATGACGTGGGAACGTCTCCTCCCAACGTTTCGTCTTCACAAAGACTTGGTCACGGGGTGAGGACGACGCTCCACGTCACCGCAGTAATACTCACAGTGGGCGGGGTCAGTCTAGAGCAGCCACACCATCGCCATCTTGAAGAAGGGATAAGGTGAGGGAAAAGTGCTGAAAAAGTTCCGCCATTTGCATGTAGATGGCGGCTGCATAGTGGAATCTGGACGACAGAGACCTCTGCAGACATCCACTTGCTAACCAACTACAAGAAGCGAAACAGATTTATATGACATACCAGCTCAATTGGTACGGACGAACAATCAGTAAATCCTATCCCCACTTTAGATAAGGTGATTTAATCATTCTGTCTCATAAGTGTCTCCCAATCGAGATGGAAAAAATCTTGATAATTGGGGGAGGGGGAAAGTTAATAATGCCGCTAAAGAGAAGACTGACACCAAACCACTGTGTGGAACAAAATTTGTACAAAATACATGGTCAGTATGACAATTAAAAACATATCAAAATATAAAAGTCTGGATGCATCCCTGGGAACATAAACAAACTCATTATTATAATATATGAAAACAGTACTCACCAGAAGATGTTACAACATACCTATTACAGTATAGTTGTCAGAACTGGTATGAACAAACTTGTGGTCAAAGGATGACCACAGGTATAAACAGAGCAAAAATTGTAAAAAATTATAAAAACATAATATAAGAAATTGTAATAGACTGGCAATGAAAAAAACATTTGTGTACATAGAAGCATATATATACCCAAGGTCACCATAGGGATCATAAACCAAATTTGTACAGAGTCCTGATCTAACATAGGAGCCCCAGAAAAAGGTTTTATGTGGATTACATCAAGAGTTGTCAATGAAGCAATTGACATCTACTTCGATGTTCAGACCATGAGGTTCAAAACATCTTAAATTGTGTATCCATGCCATTTCAGAGCGAGAAATATTTCTGACAAGATCACTCCCTCTCCAATGGGCCTGATATTTTTCAATCCCCAAAAAAATGGTACCCCTCGGATCTTTATTATGGGCTTTTAGAAAATGATTGGAGACTGAATGGTCTGGGAAACCGTTACAGATATTTGTTAAATACTCATTATAGCGCACCTGGAGAGGGCGCTTGGTCCTACCTACATACTGTAGCCCGCATGGGCACTGGAGCATGTAGATAGCGCCCACAGTTGAGCATGCAATAAAAGATTTAATCTGATGTATCTTAGGTGAATATTTAGACCTGAAACTATTGGTCCTCTTAGGGGTATGGTTGTTGACGATACAGACCCGGCATCGTCCACATTTAAAGAAACCAATCAATCCTGATGAAAACATGGAAGGGATCCTTGGTGGATCTAAAATGTTGGGTGCCAACTTATTTCTCAGAGAGCCTGCACCCCTAAAAACTACCTGGGGTCTGTCAGGCAGAATGTTACTCAAACTGTTGTCACTTTTGAGAACATGCCAATGCTTCCTTAGAATATGCTTAACATTGGCATGCTGACAGGAATAATCTGTCACGAAGGGGCTTTTGAATCTATCACCCATAGTAGGTTTAGGTTTATCTTTTAAGATATCTACACGGTTGATCTTAGTTACTGATTCTAAAGAGTCAGCCAAAAGGGGCCGGCTATACCCCTTTTCCAGAAACTGTCTATTGAGTATTTCAGCCTGTTTCAAGAAGGTCACCTGATCAGTACAGTTTCTTTTTAGGCGGAGAAACTGGCCTTTAGGGATAGCCTTGAGCCAACTGACATGATGGCAACTGTCATGTGGAATGAAGGAGTTTCTGTCCGTTGCTTTGAAATAAGTGGACGTAGACAGTTTACTACCATCTTTCGTGATAACTAAATCGAGAAAGTTGATAGTGTCTAAACTTGCTTCATGTTTGAGGACAATCCCCCTATCATTATTGTTGAGAAACTGTATGAACTGGGTAAAATCATCTTCGCTGCCCTCCCATAGGAGGAGGATGTCGTCGATATACCTAGCCCACAGTAAAAGTTGGATGTCATATTGACATTAAGCTTTACCCAAAATGGCGAATGATCGGATAGTAGACGAGGCTCATAGGCCGAGTCCACTACCCTGTGCATTAGCAACTCATTCCCCAGGCCTAAATCGATACGGGAGAGTCCATCATGTGTGGCGGAGTAGCATGAATAGCATCTCTCATCTACATGCCTCTCACGCCAGACATCGTGAAGTCCTAATTCCGAGAGCAAAGAAGCAAAGGCTGTTTTATTAACCATCTGCCCCATCCCTCTGGATGAGAGAGATATTCTGTCTAGGCTTCTATCTAGTGTGTTGTTAGAGTCGCTTAATATTAATACCGGTACGTCTGGGGAGAGCGCCATAAATTGCGCTAGATTCCTAAGTGGTGCTGCCGTAAACGGTGGGGGGACATATATTGAAGCAAGAATACACACCAGACCATTGATTTTACACAAAAAAAAACATATCTGCCCTCTATCTATCTGCTGTTGGAGACACTCAAAAGTTACATTAGCTGAGATCAACAAACCTACCCCTCTGGAATAGGAGGAGTGTGTTGAGTGGTATTGCACTGGGTATTTTCGTGAGTTCAATAAATGCACCAAATCGGGCCGCATATGTGTTTCCTGCAGACAGATTACCTGAGGTTTCATTTTATCAAAATATTTAAACATCGCCTTTCTTTTGACCTTATCCCTTAAACCCCTGACATTCCATGACATCAGTATTATGCCTTTATTATTCCTATTCTCCATTACCCCTGATAGTAAACAGTTCTATATAAACCACACAGTAATAAAAAAGAAATTATATTAAAAATAAGTTCTAAGATATACTTCCCATAAAATTCACAACCTTTCCCTCCATTTCAGTGTAATAGTGATATCTTGTGTTACCCTTACTTCCAGTGCTTATTTGTGTCGCAGATCCATGCTTCTAATAAGCCTATATAGTCTACGTAGCAAAATGTATATTTAAACATTATTTCAATACGTTTTTGTGGTGTGACCCCCCTCCCTCCCTATCACCTCCTCCTCCCCTCCCATTCCCTCTCTTCCCTCCCCACCACCTCCTCCCCCCTCCCATTCTCCCTCTCAACCCCCCCCTTCCCCCCCTCTCCCACCCCCCCTGACCAGCTGGGCCTACCCTTAGGGCTATGACCACATCACTCCACCCACCCCTTCTCACTTCCTCACTGTCATTCATCCTGGAGACCCTAGTCTAGGGCTCCGCCACCTCCCCCTTGTTGGTAGTGCTATCCAAGTGCTATCCTAGTGCTCCCTCTCGCCCTTATCTTTGCCCCCTATCTTCTCTTCCCTTCAGAGTTTCTGCCCAGTGCTGTGTTTTACTTCCTTCACCCCCTCCCCCGTTGTAATTTACTTAATTTAAATACCAAGAGAAAAAAAAAGAAGGAAACCCAGGGTAGTTATCTTAATTTCTTATTTTCTGGTTCTTAAGTTCTATGTCTCTCTCTTGTTTTCTTCTAATCATTTTTCTAAGCTGGTTAAACAATCGTATGCCATCCGCTGTGGCTACTCGTAAGCGAGCGGGGTATAACAGGGCATAAGTCATCTTGTGTTGTTGAAGGGTTTGGTCTAAAAGCCGCTCTTTGTCTTTGAAGGTCTGGTGAGAAATCCTGGTATAGTGAGATCTTTGCCCCTTTGTAGGCAATCTCTCCCTTTTCTCAAGCTTTTTGAAGCAGCTTTGCTTTATCACCATAGTTGAGCATTTTCATCAGCATCGCTCTCGGGTACCCGCTTTCCTGTCGGGGTCTAGTTGGAACTCGTGGGCTCTTTCTATACAAAAGAAAGATGAGAATGATGCAGCTCCAAACTCCTCCCTAAGCCATCCGTCCAAAAAAGCGCCAGGATCAGCTCCCTCACTTCGCTCCGGCATACCTATTACTCTAACATTGCATCTTCGATCTCTATTCTCTAGTTCATCGATTTTTGCAGCCTGGGTATCTATTTGTTTCTTTAATCCCAAAACTTCTTGTCTAATGGCAATAGAATATCCTCAGCAGCGCTTACTCTCTCCTCCAAGCTGGCAGTTCTTTTCTCTGTCTCTTTCAACCTTCCCCCCATTGAGACTAGCTCTTCTTTAATGCTTTTCAGCTGTTGGTCCATGCCAGTCACCATTTCCTTGCATGCATTTATAGCCAGCAAAAGATCTTTCATTGTGGGTTCGCCTTCATTTCCTGCAGGTCCGGCCTCCATGTTTTCCTTTCCTGGGTTAAGGGGGCTTATTGGACTTATTTTATTTGTTACAGTACTAGGTTTTTCCGCCCCCTTAAAGGGACACTAAAGTCAGGGCTTTTTAAAAACAAAAAAAACAAACATGTTATACTTACCTCCACTGTGCAGTTCGTTTTGCACAGAGTGGCCCGGAAAGCTGTCTTCTGGGGTCCCTCGGCGGCTGTCTGGGCTCCTCCTCGCAAAAGCTTTCCCTCTTCATGCGAGGGCGCTCGCATGGAGGAAAGCTTTTGCGAGCGCGCTCCCGTGATACATCGGCGGCCATAGCCGCCGACTGTATCACTCGGCTCCGCCCCCGGCGTGCCGCGTCATCCGCTCTGATTGACAGCAGCGCTAGTCAATGGCTGCGCTGCTATCAATCCGCCCAGCCTAGCCAATCAACGGCCAGACTGGGAACCGAAGAGGATGACGTGGACGCGCCCGGGAGATTCGAACGGTCAGGTAAGTACAACGGGGGCTCGGGGGGGGCCGGTGCTGTGAGATGTTTTTTTACCTTAATGCATAGGATGCATTAAGGTAAAAAAACGTGTACCTTTACAACCCCTTTAATGTTTCCCCTTTTGATATTTGAAGTCGCTATCGGGTCTGCCTGTGCTAATGCTTGAGCGCTACCTTGGCTTTTCCTTGTCCCTGATGATCCCGCTTGGGCCGGCTGCTGAGACTTTGCAGGGGACAGGGTGGTTTGGGCAAAACGCTCAAGCTTTGCTGCCACTGCCTTTGCTTGGTTTGCCTGATTTTTTGCTGCCCGTGTTACCAGGGCTCCTTCTTAGGGTGTCCGATGCTGTGCTGTCTGTTGCTCGATTCCTTGTTTCCTGGACATAATATATAAGGGGAAAAAAAAGGGGGATTTTGCCTTTGACCTTTCCGGGTGTCAATTGGATCTTAAGTCTCTGGGTTATGTTTTTTCTTTTTTCGTAAAGGTTCTCCTGCAGCAGACTCCTCAAGTGACTACCCAATCCACATCATAAGTGCTGCTGCTGAAATGTTCCCATAGGCCAACCCCCTATCAGTCTCTCACCCTGAAATTCTGGAGCCGGATTTATATCATACAGTCCATTAGCAGCACTTTAAAGTCAGCAAGCAGGTGTGTCTGGGCAGAGATAGAGAGTAAAAAGCAGTATGGCAAAAAATAGGACCCAGCAAACAAATAGTTAAGAGCGCACAGTCAAATAATTAAAATTGATGTAATTCAATATTCCTGCAGCGGTGACATTCCAATAATGTATCAAATCATAAGTACACTTCTGACACCTTCCAGGCTTGCAGCTTTATACCCACTTTGGACGCCTTTAATCTCTTTCACTCCACCTTCCCCTTTTCTTCTAGCTCCAGGCTTGCTCCTTATTGCACTTATAACTTGAAGCTATATTTTAAAGTCCCCACTCTCCTATGGCTTCTTATACTGTCTTTACATCAGAAAAAAACAGTTCCATACCATATACTCAGTGCAACAGTACCAATAATAGTGGAAGTATAGAGGGACACTGCAGAAGTTCATCTCTTCCTACCCAGTACAAGCAGTATAGAGGGTATGATAGACGAGTTTTACCTTAGTCCTGCGTCCTCAACTGAGAGTACCTTTTAGCTGTCTCCTCTCGCAAGGAGAGCTTGCTACAGTCTATGGGGCTGATTTACCAAGCCTGTGCGCCATGACTCATGGTGCACAAGCAGGAGTAAAACCGTTTTTGACATTTACAAAAGAGATACACTGCCCGTGCAGTGTATCTCTTCATTTACTAAACTGCCTAATGCGCCCAGGAGAGGGCGCACAGCACGCCAGTACAAAGCACTCTTGTCCCCATGTCGATAGGGACAAGAGCCTCTTCCCGACAACCCTGGCCATTGGTTGTCGGGGTATGCGGGCGGGAGCCAATCAGGATCTGGGAGCCCCTTTAATAAGGCGGCCCCAGATTCCGGCCCCCCACCCTATGTAAATGAGTATGGGGTACATGGTACACCTACCCATTCACCTGGTGGAAAAAGTGTAAACACAAATAAACCACACAAGAATAAAATAATTTATTAGTCAGCTCCGGGGGTCTTCCGCCAACCCACCCCGGTCTTCGCCGCCGCAGTCTTCTGCCGCCGCCCTGTGCTTGTGGGGGAGAGCAGCGGGCTTCGAAGTCTTCGGCCGGGGTGAGGGTCGCACATCCCACCCCGGTCTTCTAGTCGTCTTCCGCCGCGGCCCCCTTCACCATGAAGCTTCCTGCCTATGGGGGAGGGCCGCGGGCTTCGTAGTTTTCTGCCGGGGGGGCTCTCGATAGCCTCTTCTGCCTGGCTCTTCCGCGGGGGCCAGGGCTTCTCGTCGCTGTGTCGCCGTCTTCCGCCACCACCCCTTCACCACGAAGCTCCCGTGCTTGTGTGGGAGGGCAGCGGGCTTCGAAGTTTTCGGCCGGGGTAAGGGTCGCACATCCCACCCCAGTCTTCTAGTTGTTTTCGCCACCGCCCCCTTCACCATGAAGCTTCCTGCTTATGGGGGAGGGCGGCGGGCTTCTCGTCGCTGTCTTCCGCCGCGGGGTGACACTCGCGGGCTTCTTCGGCGACCTCCGCTTCTGCCTGGCTCCACCACTGGGGCCAGGGCATCTTCTTCCATTCGATGTTGACACGGCGACGTCCGGCGCTGAAATGCCGACAGAGCGGCGGGCACCGACTTATATTGGCATTGGGCGTGGGCGTGGTTATGCCACCATGTGACCTTAACCCATGTGACATCACAGGGCATGATGGGAATGTGATGTCGCCCTATTCGGAGCCAGGCAGAAGCGGAGGTCGCGGAAGAAGGAGTGTCACCCCGCGGCGGAAGACAGCCACGAGAAGCCCGCCGCCCTCCCCTTAAGCAGGAAGCTTCATGGTGAAGGGGGCGGCGGCGAAAACGACTAGAAGACCGGGATGGGATGTGCGACCCTCACCCCGGCCGAAAACTTCGAAGCCCGCTGCCCTCCCACACAAGCACGGGAGCTTCGTGGTGAAGGGGGTGGCGGCGGAAGACGGCGACACAGCGACGAGAAGCCCGCCACGTCGAAGTCCGGGATGGGATGTGCGACCCTCATCCCGGCAGAAAACGTCGAAGGGGGCGGCGGCAGAAGACGGCGACAGAGCGACGAGAAGGCCTGGCCCCCGCGGAGGAGCCAGGCAGAAGCCGACGAAGCCCGGAGAGTGGCGCCCTCCGGCGGAAGACAGCGAAAGAAGCCCTGGCCTCAGGAGAAGCCAGGCAGAAGCGGAGAAGCCCTAGGGGGAGCGACACCCCCGTTGTTCTCTGCTGTTTTCGGCCGGCCCCCCCGGATGTAGAAAAGCTTAATTTTGGGGTGGGCGCCCGGGCGAACATGGCGGAGAGCATCGGTGGGTGTTTCCCCCCCCCCGGCAGAAAACGGCTAGAAGACCGAGGAGTGGCGACGCCCCCATTGTTCTCCGCCATTTTCCGCCGGCCCTCCCGGATGTGAAAGAGCTTAATTTGGGGTGGGGGCCTGGCCGAACATGGCGGAGAGCATCGGTGGGTGTCTCTCCCCCCGGCGGAAGGCGGCGGTGAAGACCGGGGGGGGTAGGTGTACCCCCCCGGCGGAAGACAGCCATCAGCCCGCAGGAGGCAGGAGCCCCCACAGAAGGCGGCGGCGAAGACCGAGGAGGGGCTTCGCCCCCCGTTGTTCTCCGCCGTTTTTGGCCGCCCCCCCCCGGATGTAAAAGAGCTTAATTTGGAGTGGGGGCCTGGCCGAACATGGCGGAGAGCATCGGTGGGTGTCGTCCCCCCCCCGGCAGAAAACGGCGAAGCCCGGGGGCCCAATGGGCTGGTGGTGGGGGGTCCCGGCAGAAGACCCCCAGAGCTGACTAATAAATTATTTTATTGTGTGTGGTTTATTTGTGTTTACACTTTTCTACCCGGTGAATAGGTAGGTGTACGATGTACCCCATACTCATTCACATAGGGTGGGGGGCCAGAATCTGGGGGCCCCCTTATTATAGGGGGCTCTCAGATTCTGATAAGCCCCCCGCCCGCATACCCCGACAACCAACGGCCAGGGTTGTCGGGAAGAGGCTCTTGTCCCTATCGACATGGGGACAAGAGTGCTTTGGGGTGGGGGGGCAGTGCCCCCCTCCCCCAAAGCACACACTCCCCCATGTCGAGGGCATGTGGTCTGGTACGGCTCAGGAGGGGGGGGGTGCTCGCTCGTCCCCATTCCTGTCCGGCCAGACTGCGTGCCTGGGATAAGGGTTTTGGTCTGGATCTGAGGGGGAACCCCACGCCGTTTTTGGCGTGGGTTTAACCCCTTATGTTCCAGATCAAATCCAAGAGCCTGTTGTGCACCTGGAGGGGGACCCCCACGCCGTTTTTTTTTTAATTTGGTGTGGAGTTCCCCTTTATCCCGGTCCTGTCAGGGGGGGAATGCCTGCTCGTCTGTCCATACAATGTATGAACAGCGATCTGTCATTTCCCCTAGTCAGTCCCACCCCCTTTACAGTTAGAACACACCCAGGTAACATAATCAACCCCTTCCTCGCCCCTAATGTTAACCCCTTCCCTGCCAGTGACATTTTTATAGTAAGCAATGCATTTGTATACCATTGGTCGCTAGAAAATGCCAAAGCTCACAAAAATGTGTCCGCCACAAAGTCGCAGTAGCCAGAAAAATCAATGATCGCCACCATTACTAGTAAAACAAAAATATATTCCTAAAAAACCCATAAAACCAACCCCTACTTATAACTTTTGCCCAAACCAATCAAACGCTTACTGCGATTTTTTGGAACCAAAAATATGTCGAAGAATACGTATCGGCCTAAACTGAGGGCAAAAAGTTTTTGGATATATTTTGGGGGAGATTTATTATAGCAAACATTAAAAAAAGTTGTCTTTTTATTTACAAAAATTGTCGCTATATTTTTGGTTCAAGCAAAAATAAGAAAAAACGCAGAGGTGATCAAATACCAGCAAAAATCCAAAAAAAATAATTTTGTTGGGGGAAAAAGGAGGAAGCCAATTTTGTTTGGGGGCCACGTCGCACAACCGCGCAATTGTCAGTTAAAATGACGCAGTGTTGAAATGCAAATACTGGCCCGGTCAGTGACCAGTAATATGGTCTGGGGCTCAAGTGGTTACAAATTAAGAAAACACTAACGTTAGCCCAATTTATGGCCATAATGTGAAAGATGATGTTACACCGAGTAAATAGATACCCAACATGTCACGCTTTAATATTGCACACACTCATGGAATGGCGCCAAACTTCAGTACGTGAAAATACCCATAGGCAACACTTTTTTATTTATTTTCAGCTTACCAGTTTAGATTTACAGAGGAGGTCTAGTGCTAAAAGTATTGCTCTCGCTCTAACGTACGCTATGATACCTCACATGTGGGGTTTGAACGGGGGTTAAATATGTGGGCGGGACTTACACATTTAAGGCCCGCCGACATATGGAAACATCCTTCAAACCACACATGTGAGGTATCATAGCGTGCGTAAGAGCGAGAGGAATACTTTTAGCACTAGACCTCATCTGAAAATCTAAACTGGTAACCGGAAAATAAAAATGCTGTGTGTTCGCTTCTGACTGCGAGCTACTAGGGACAGGGGCGTTTTAATTATTATTATTTATGTTTGTTACGTAAAAATTCAATAAGACCTCCCCTTCAGGTTGTAAAGCATCAGTTCAGGGGGAACAAAACAAAATAAAACACCTCTAATGCTTTCATCCGCCATTGCAGATTTGATTCTGATAATGCATTTCGAGTGAACTGGGCATGCTCGAACACTTAGAAAAATAAGCTGGGTGTTTGTGCCTGAAAATGACATGCATCTTTCTGAGCATGCTCAGAAAGCTTGTTTTTTGGCTTAGTAATTTAAGGACATCCTTAACAGGTGTAAGCAGTTACAAGTGCACACAAACTAGAGGCTGACATTTCTTCATGTGTTTCCAATTGGTTCATTAGCACACATGTTAAGAAAAGCTTGGATAGAACACGTGTCAGCTGCCCTCAGAGGGGGCAGACTTGCTGGCTGGCTGGAAGTAATGGCGGAGCGAAACAAATGTTTTGGAGCAAGTTTTGTTTTTTTGATGTTTGGTCTGCTGCATAATTTTGCAAAATGTTTCTCAAGATGTTAATGACTAATGTTTTAATCCTGTGGGTCTATCCTGTTATTTCAAAAGCATGATTTATTTTCCAATGACTGTGTGAAATAAACCTTGGTCTATTTTTTGTTTTTATGTTTTTTTATATTTTTTTGTGTGTTTATTTTTAATATTTTGTTTAGCTTTCCTTGTTTTGTGGACCAATAAAATTACTTTCAAATTTTGAAGTTTGTTTTGTGATATTTTTTTCATGCTATGGATTTCAACAGCTGCAGCTGAAATAGTTTGGGCCTAAACCATCAAGTGTGATTTGTCTCTAAGCTCTTTCCTGGTTTGTATGCATGAAATGTTTAGTCACCAGAAAAGGAAGGACAAAGCGGTAAGTATTGTTTCCTAAAATTGATGTCCAGACTGACTTTTTAAAGCACATGTGCAAGATGAAGGAAAACCTGCAAACAAGGCCTGTTTGGGGAGGGGGAGGGGGTGTTGTATTGGTGGAAATTTTTTGTTTATTCAGACACGACATTAGGTACCAAATTTACAAATAATGGGGAAACATCAAGAAAATCTCACACTGCTTACAAACATTTACATATACAAGATAATCATTTAAACAACTATAACACTCCTATAAAACCAACATTGAATTTACAAACCTTGAAAACCCAGACTAATAACACGCAACCAATTCACCAGTGCTAACCTCTATCAGGTTGGGCAAACTTTTATCACCCTCCATTATCCGGCTCATTGCACTTTGGGTCACTATTGGTGCATACCCATAATTAAGGTCCATAAAAAACAAAAGAAAAAATAACAAAATACTATATATGGCATATTTTACGCGGATTAGCCAACTACCTGCGCAAGCCTATTGGCATCAACTGCAGAAACCTACAGCCTCTGCCCCATCTGGCCACTGCACCAGGTCATAGCTAGCCAAATCCATCAACAGACCACATATCTATACATCATAAACATCGAACAAAATCCCGCTATATTAACCGACTAGTAAAATAACAAATTACTCTGCGGCACCCGCACCCTCATCCTGCTTAGAACAGGGCACAGAACCCACTCCCGCATCACTCATTAACACATTTTTTACTTTTTTTCTTTTTCTTCTTATTCTTCCTAAGCACTACCCAACCAGTATCACCGGCTGCTGGGCCCACCCCACTCATACCCTCTGAGGGCTCTTCACTTGACCCGGCCTGAGGTCTTTTCTGTGACCCAAGTGCCACCTCCATATCCTCCTGGGTTACTGCACCACCCAACGCATGAGAATCCACCCGGGGGGGAGAGCGGGGCAAAACGGGAAGAAAGCGGGAGGGGAACAGAACAAGAATGAGAGGAGGGGGCAACAGGAAGAGAAAGGGAAGGGGGGGGAAGGATAGCACAGACTGGCCCCAACACCCCCCCCCCAGGGGGAACCACCAAACCCTCCTCACTCCCCTCTACTTCAAAATCGGTGTCTAAGGCAGAGGAGTCCAGCAAAAACTCAGGAGGCCCCCCAAGGAAAACCCCACCACCTCCTGACACTATACTCTGACCCGGAGGGTCAGGGGCTACTGCACTAACCCCCGCCCTCCTCCTGATGAGACCCTGCCTTTGAGGCTCCTCACCCCCCTCTACCTCAGAATCAATGTCCACTCCACTCTGACCTGGAGGATCAGGGGCAGCTGCACCAACCCCCGCCCTCCTCCTGACAGAACCTTGCCTCTGGGGCATAGGGGCAGCCCGACCACCAGATCTAGAAGCACCTGCGGCCTGCCCCCCCCACCCCCCTCCATCTCAGAATCAGTGTCCGAGGTGAAACCCTCCGACACCCCAGATTCCTCTTGCACATTACCCCTATAAGCCTGCGGACATCGACTGAAAGGGTGACCTAACTCGTTACAAAGATTACATCTAATATAGGCACACCCGTCCGCCAGGTGACCCCTCCCACCACAGCGCGTGCACTTCACAACAGTGCATTCAGCGCTCAAGTGAGTGGGGGACCCGCACTTAAAACACCTTTTAGGCTGTCCAGGATAAAAAAACAAAATTCTGTCTCTCCCAATGAAAGCACTCCCAGGGATATGAGCCATGCTATTTCCCTGCCTCTTCAACTTAATCTTAACCCCCCAGGCCCCTGTCCAGATCCCCCTTTCATCCACCTTCTTCCAAAGGGGGCACTGGAGCTGGCCATGACGGGTCAACCAGGTCGCAATGTCTTCCGGAGGAAGGGATTCATTGCGTACCAGGATGGTTACATTTTTGACCTCCTCCTGCCTAGACAGGGGGGTCAAACAGTACTTGGACCATGGGTCCTGTCTTTTAACTAGTTCATAATTCAACAAAAACATTTCCATAACGATGACTGACATAAAACTAAAATCAAACTCTACTGAACCTCCCGGATGGATAACCGCAAAGAGGTCAGACGCCCTTACTCCCAGAGAGAGGACCATATCAATGACCTCTCCTCGGGACGGGCACTGACCTTCACCAATAAACTTTAGTTGCACCACATTCCTCCTCCTGCGTTCTGTACCACCACCTCCCCTGGACCATGCCCCCTCACCCCGCTGCTCTTGCGCAGGGGGAACCCTGAAATTGCGGGCACCGAACTTGCTGTAAATATGATCCAAGGGAGCACTTGACCCAGCCACTTGGGCATAAGACCTGCCCTCCCTCAAAGCATTGAGCAAGCTCTCTTCCTGAGAGGTTGTGATAACTCCCGCAGGTTGGGGTGCATTAAATGGACCAACCCCCCTCAGGACCTCCATTGACGCAACCTGGGCAGTCTCCTCATGACTCGCTGCCCTCCCCCTCACTACTGAAGGACCCGAAAGGGGGCCCGACCCCAACACAACTTCCTGTACCTGAGCCAATTGAGTATCATCCATATTAAAACCAGAGTCCCCCATCTCTTCACAGGCTCCATAGGAACCTACATGGACTTCTGTCACAGCTGCAGACTGGGAACCTTCTAACTTTCTAATAAAATCCATTGCCAAACATTCATCATCTAAATGTCCCGCAGGGTGATCCCCCCAAACTGGAGCCTGTTCAGAAGGGAGACCCGCAGATGGGGAAGTACTCACAAGTCCCTGGGTATTCTGTTCCAAAGCTGAGGACCGGACCTGGCCGGGAAATGGAGCTCCGGGTGTCACCACAGCCACTTCCGGTTCACCCGCTGACGTCACTTCCGGGTCACGTGCTGACGTCACTTCCGGTTCCGGGTCACGTGCTGACGTCACTTCCGGTCGCGGCTCCGTCCCAAGCTCGGGAGATTCCCGCACAGCGGAAATGCCCTCCAAGTCACTGCTGATTGGTCGTCCAGAAGCAGGAGGCTCCACATGGCGTGGCGTGCCCTCTCCCTCGGCAGCCATTGCTATCCTAGCCATAGCTTCTTCCATACTAGATGTCATACAGTCCATCTCAACTGGATCTGCGGTAGATGCCTGCCCCTCACCCTGTAAACCCGCAGCGGTCGCCACCACAACGGCCGGCTGACCCTGCTGTAGGCTACTTGCTGGGTTCACAGAGGCCAAAGCACCCCCGCTTCCAGGAGCAGGCTTATCACCCTGATCTTGCTGGGAACCAGACACACTCTTCACGGTGACCAAAAGACCAGGCGGAAGACGAGGAAGACTCACCACGGGGTTGAGACCTCTCTCACTCACGCAAGTACCTCCTGCTTCGTGGGACAACCTCCCACTTGATGTTGTACCCCCTTTCTTCACAGGTTGGGGTCCGGCAGGTGCCTGGGCGCCCTTAGCGGTACTCTCCGAGATAGTCCCTGAGGTCTGAGGTTCCACTAACAGAGAACCCCCAGCCCCCTCAGCTACTAATGCTGACTTGCCTCTCCTTGCTGCCTGCTTGCTCTCCTCAGAGGCACGTTGGAGCTCCCTCCTGATTGGAAGGAGGAAAGCCTTCTCTGCAGTCCCTCTGGAACAGAGACACATAACAAGACCCCATAACTGGCCATTCTGCTCTTTCAACAGGTCTATTGCTTCCTTGAATTCGAATCTTTTTGAGCTACTAGCCTGATCTCTTCTGTTCCTTAAACTGGCCAGCACTGTAATCCTGGAATGGAGAGCTTGTGCCGCCTTCTGAATCAAACCTTTGATTTTGCTGCGTCTTCTCAGCATTCGCTGATCATCCTCCCCTTGCTGGGGAAAAGTCCAATCTGCCAGCTTGGACTGGACCGACAAAAATTGCTTCTCTTCTTTATTTAAATCCCCAAAACTCGGGAGATCCACGGTCCTCGGAGGTACCGGGCGGGAGGTGAACTCCCCTTGCCCAGGAACAAGCCCCTGGCCTGGGCTTGATGAGGCCATAGCCTCCCCTCTCCTCCAGTGTCTGGTTCTTCACAGGAGCTGCTTCAAAGACACAACCTCTTCCTTCAAGGCATTGGTGGACAGGCTTGAAGTGCTGATTTACAGCGCTGTGCTTGAAACTAGCACAAGACAATCCTATTCTAATTGTGGGTTGTTTGAGGGAAGCCAATTGAGTGTTAGAACCCCTGCTAGTGTTTTTAGGTTGGGCTTTGTGTCCCTTTTCTTAAAATTGGCTTCACTTCCTGTCACACAGCTGAACAGGAAGTGAGGTTAAAACCCTACCAATGGTCTTTTCTTCGGGACACAGGTCAATCTAACTAGTGTCCCCATTAAGCAAATTGCACTGCTGTGTACACCCCAAATGATTAGTTACTTTGGGGTTTAGTAAAGGCAAAGCCGCTCTGCAGTAGAAGCGTAGGCAATGAAAATCAGAAGGGAAGCACTGATGGTTTTAACTTCCAATCCCGCCAAGTTTTTATTTTTCTTCCTTGCTTGTCCACTTGTAGTGCAAAGTGGATTTGCCTTTAGTAAATGGACCCCAAAGTCGAAGATCCATACTAATTTGGGGTGTACACAGCAAAATGCAATTTCCAAAATGGGAAACTATGTAGATTGATCTGTGTGTCCCCAACAAGACATTACTCAGGTTTATCCCTCACTTCCTGTTTGGCTATGTGGCAGGAAGTGAACGAATTAAGTAGAAAGTGACAACATTTGTGAGGTGTCTTTACCCTATCAGGGGTGCAGGCATCCCCAAAACAAACAAGAAAATTGTTGATTTAACATTGGGTGGTGTTTGTGGGGGTCCCTAACACACATTCATACATATTAGCAACGCTGGATCCTGGCCTATTGGCATGGTTATATTTTCTTAAGCCTCTCAATAAAATGATCTGAAATTTGGGTTTAAACTGGAACTATAATCATCACTTTTATTTTTTTGTTTTCTTTCATTTTGGATAGAGTTGGGGGGGGGGGGGTTAGAAGCTCTGTCAGTTTATTTTGTATTATCCCTGTCCGTTTGGGGAGATTGGCCTTCACTTCCTGCCCCATAGCCAAACAGGAGGTGATAGAAAAACTAGGCAAATTGAGGGACTCCTGTGCCCCCCCCCCCCACAGAACTTGTGTGTGTCCCCTAAAAATTCCTTCTCCAACTCCTGCAGTCCAGCTCCTCTCTCTCGACTTCACGCACAAAATACACTTTAAAAATAATAAAAAAAAAAAAAAAAACAACCTGGTGAAAATATAAAATGTTTATAACATTTTTATAAGCAAAAAGGTTGTCATCTGGGGCCCTCTGGGCCCTTTCATAATAATATTATATCTAAATATATATATATATATATATATATATATGTTAAAAAAATAACTAAAAAATATATAAAAATATATCATTGTTTGTATTTTTTTTTTTAAAAAGGGGGGTTGTCACATGGAGCCCTGGGGATCTCCGGGCCACTGGGGACCTCCAGACCCCCCAAAAAAAACATTGGCCCTTTAATAACAAAAAATATGGGGGGTTGCCACCCGGGGCCCTGGGGGCCTCTGGGCCCCTGGGGACCTCCGGACTGCTAAAAATTATCCAAAAATTGGCCCTTTAATAAAAAATAATAAAAAAATAAAATAAAAAATATATAAAAAAACAGAGGGGGGTTACAATCTGTACCCCCCTGATGGCGGCCCTGGGTGTAATGTCAGCATGTGAAAAGTGACATTCTGAAGGAAAAAAGCTGTTTAAAACTGACTCGCGGCAATAATGAATTGTCAGCTCCTGGCAATTGCAGGAGAATTCATTCATAAAAAACACCAAAAAAAAGCGTGGGGGTCCCCCCAAATTCAATAACCAGACCCTTTAGGTCTGGTATGGATATTAGGGGAACCCCGCCGTCAATTTTTTAAAAAAATGACGTGGGGTTCCCACCAAATATCCATAACCAGACCCTTCAGGTCTGGTGTGAATTTTAAGGGGAACTCCACCCCAAATTAAAAAAAAATGGCGTGGAGTCCACCCTAAAATCCACACCAGACCCCTTATCCGAGCACGTTGACCTGGCCGGCCGCAGAAAAGAGGGGGGGACAGAGCGCGGCCCCCCCTCTCCTGAACCGCACCAGGCCACATGCCCTCAACATTGGTAGGGTGTTTTGGGGTACCCCCCAAAACACCTTGTCCCCATGTTGATGAGAACAAGGGTCTCTTCCCCACAACCCTTGCCCGGTGGTTGTGGGGGTCTGCGGGCAGGAGGCTTAGCAAAATCTGGAAGACCCCTTTAACAAAGGGGCCCCCCAGATCCCGCCCCCCCTGTGTGAAATGGTAATGGGGTACATTGTACCTCTACCATTTCACCAAAAAAAAATAAAGTGTCAAGGGTTAAAAACGACAAGAGCCGGTTTTTGACAAGTCCTTTATTATCTTCTTTCTTCTTCTTTTCTTCTTTCCTTCGGGTTTCTTCTTCCTTCTTCTTCTTCCTCTGCTTCTGTCTTGGGTCTTCTATTCCCGCATCTTGCCCGGAATGTTCTTCCATCTTCTTCTCCTTCCGCTGTCCTTCTCGTCCGCATCTTCTTCTGGTTCTTCTTCGCCGGAGCCGCGAAATCCCCGCTGTCTGCCGGACCACGCCCCCCTCTGACGCCACGGGCAAGCTCTTAGGAGTGTGCTGCAAGTGCGTCAGAGGGGGGCGTGGTCACATGTCAGAGGGCGGGCAATTCAATTGGAAGCTTGTGCGCGGCTTCTTCTTTGCCGGAGTCGCCGCTTCCAATTGAATTGCCCGCTTTCTGACATGTGACCACGCCCCCCTCTGACGCACAGGCACCACACGGGGACTTTCCTAAGAGCTTGCCCGTGGCATCAGAGGGGGGCGTGGTCCGGCAGACAGCGGGGATTTCAATTGGAAGCGGCGGCTCCGGCGAAGAAGAACAAGAAGAATAAGAAGATGCGGACGAGAAGGACAGCGGAAGGAGAAGAAGATGGAAGAACACGCCGGTCAAGATGCGGGAATAGAAGACCCAAGACAGAAGCAGAGGAAGAAGAAGTTGGAGGAAGAAACCCGAAGGAAAGAAGAAAAGAAGAAGAAAGAAGATAATAAAGGACTTGTCAAAAACCGGCTCTTGTTGTTTTTAACCCTTGATACTTTATTTTTTTTGGTAAAATGGTAGAGGTACAAGGTACCCCATTACCATTTCACACAGGGGGGGGGCGGGGTCTGGGGGGCCCCTTTGTTAAAGGGGTCTTCCAGATTTCGATAAGCCTCCTGCCCGCAGACCCCCACAACCACCGGGCAAGGGTTGTGGGGAAGAGACCCTTGTCCTCATCAACATGGGGACAAGGTGTTTTGGGGGGTACCCCAAAACACCCTCCCAATGTTGAGGGCATGTGGCCTGGTGCGGTTCAGGAGAGGGGGGGCCGCGCTCTGTCCCCCCCTCTTTTCTGCGGCCGGCCAGGACAACGTGCTCGGATAAGGGGTCTGGTGTGGATTTTAGGGGGGACTCCACGCCATTTTTTTTTATTTGGGGTGGAGTTCCCCTTAAAATTCACACCAGACCTGAAGGGTCTGGTTATGGATATTTGGGGGGAACCCCACGTCATTTTTTTGTAAAATTGACGGCGGGGTTCCCCTTAATATCCATACCAGACCTAAAGGGTCTGGTTATTGAATTTGGGGGGACCCCCACGCTTTTTTTTCCGTGTTTTTTATGAATGAATTCTCCTGCAATTGCCGGGAGCCGACAATTCATTACAGCCGCGAGTCAGTTTTAAACGGCTTTTTTTCTTTGGAGAATGTCATTTTGTGCAGAGACAGTTCTAACCACGGGAAACATGCGCTTTTTCACATGCTGACATTAGAGCCCCCCATAGTACGAAATTTAAAGAAAAATTACACTTTTATTATTGCACTTTTAGCATTATTAAAATCACTGCTCCCGAAAAAACGGCCGTTTTAAAAAATAAAAAAAGCATTGATACATGTCCCCTGGGGCTGGTCTGAGGTCCCCAAACACTTTTTAGGACAAAACTTGCAGATTAGCCTTTAAAAATCACAATTAAGATTTCCCCCAATAGACTTTAACAGGGAGTTCGGCGGCGGCTTTACTTATCAATTGCATCGCGCTGCTGCTGCGGCCGGTTCATGCGCCTAATTAAGGCTTCATCCAGCGCACTAATTAAGGCATGAACCGGCACAGCGCAGCTTCAATAGTAAATCACCCCCAATGTCTCCAACTACCAGCTCAGCGTCCTGGACCGCGACCCAGTTGGCTGCTGGTAGACTCTATGTGTCAGGGCATCAGAGCTGCCCATTGGCGGCTGTTTACTGCGAGCGCGCGCATGCGTGGCTCGGGCGCGCGCGTGCACGTTCTAGGCGCGCGCGTGCGCGGTATAGGCGCGCGGCGCGAGCGCACGCACGGGCGCGCACGGACACGCTCTCCATCCGGCCAATCAGTGGCTTAGGCGGGCTATTTAAGCCATCCTCTTCCTCCTGTCTGGTTGCTGGCTTGTCACAGCTTCTAAAGTGTATCTGATACCTACGACCTTTTGATCCTGACCCTTTTTGACCTTTGGCTATTGTTACCGGACTGCTGCTATCTCCTGCTCTTGACCCTTGGCTTGAACTATCGGACTTCCTGATCTCTCCAACCCTCCTGACCACGGCCTGTTTCCCGGATTAATCTTCTGCTTGTTCCCAGCTCCAGCTATCTGGACTTCCGGATTATCTCCGTGTGCTTCCTCGGCTGACCTCTGTGACCTGCTTCCGGATAAGTCTCTGCTCCACGGACCCAGTCTTCGTCCACCTGTCGGTACCGGTGCCTCCCGGTGCGTCCGTCCCTCTGTACCCACTCCAGGGGGCGGATCGCGCTAGGTCGCAAAGGGAGCCGCCCTCAGCATCTTGGCCTTGGTGAGTTTATCTTTAACTACCGTGATACTATGCAGCGCGTGAGGTCTCGCGAGATTTCGGGCGGTGTCGGGGCTCCGTACACCTCCGCCCAAGGATCAGCAGGTTCCGACCGACCCCTCGGCTCCGTCCAACTGGGCACCGCCGCAAAGCAACGCGGCAGCACCCAAGCGCCGGCACCCTGGGTACAAAGCCCACAGACCAGCTCCAGACACCCCCGCAGCAAAGCGAAGCAGCACCCCTCTGAAAATAGGAAGGCAAGCTCAGATGCACCACAGCAGCATGGGACTCAAGACAGGGAGAGGAGGGGAGGGGAGTTCGTCCACTTGCTCACTCCAACATTCTCACACCCTGAGAACTGGGAACTTTAAAGTGTTATATAGACGATAATCTAGAAAAGGGCTTCATACGCCCTACCACATCTCCCGCCGGAGCTGGAATATTCTTTGTAGAGAAGAAGGATCACTCTCTATGTCCCTGCGTAGATTACCGGGACCTTGCTCTGGTTCCCGAACTATTCTAAAGACTTGGGGCTGCGGTCATCTTCACCAAGCTTGATCTCCGCGGGGCCTATAATCTAGTCTGCATTAGAGATGACGACGAGTGGAAGACCGCGTTCCGCACCCGATTCGGGCATTTTGAATACCTGGTTATGCCCTTCGGCCTTTGTAATGCTCCCGCCACCTTTCAACATTTTGTGAACGACATATTCAGAGACTATCTTAACCTGGCTGTCATAATCTATCTGGATGACATTCAGATCTAATCCTCCTCTCTGTCCGATCATCGGGATCATGTTAGAAAAGTATTAACCCGGCTTCGTCAACATAGCTTGTATGCTAAATCTGAAAAGTGCGAATTTGGGAGACAGAGTATTCAGTTTTTGGGATTAATCATCTCGGTAGAAGGTGTTAAAATGGACCCTCAGAAAGTTACTGCTATCATGGACTGGCCGGCTCCCACCGATAAAAAAGCGATCCAGCACTTTGTGGGATTTGCAAACTTTTATTGGAAATTCATAAAGGGGTTTTCCACCATCATTGCCCCCATTACAAGTTTAACTAGACAAGGCACCCGGTTCCAATGGTCCCCCGAAGCCCAGGCCGCTTTTGCTACCCTAAAGGACTTGTTCATCTCAGCGTCTATCCTGAAACACCCCGACCCGGCCCTACCCTATATCCTGGAGGTGGATGCCTCTCAAGTGGCAGTTGGAGCAGTGCTCGCTCAGAGACAGGGACCAAAGGCCCCACTGCATCCAGTTGCGTTCTTCTCTCGCAAATTGTCAGAAGCTGAGAGGAATTACGACGTCGGGACAGGGAACTCTTGGCAATTAAAGCTGCTCTCGGGGAATGGCGCTACGGGTGCAGCACATCCTATCCTGAGCTACACCGACCATAAGAATTAAGAGTATCTGAAGGTCGCTAAAAGACTGAAACGACGCCAGGCCAGGTGGGCACTCGGTTCTCTTTTCACATCACCTACAGACCTGGGTCAAAAAACACCAAACCAGACGCACTCTCTCGGATGTTTAATGGGCCTGAAGCCTCTTTATCTTCAGACACCATTCTAGCTCCTGGAAACGTCCTCATGTTACAGGGGGACCTCCTGTCTCAAATTAAGCAAGCCTCCTCAGAAACTCCTCCACCAGATCTTGCCTTTCAGTTAAGGGATGACCTGTTATGGAACAAGGATAGGATTTTTGTGCCTCAGCAACTACGAGTAGCAGTCCTCAAATCCTGTCATGATCATGAATTGGCCGGCCACTTTGGCGTACACAAGACATCAGAGCTCCTCTAGCGTACCTTCTGGTGGCCACAGCTACTTCGGGACTGCAGAAGTTATGTTGAATCTTGCACTGCCTGTATCCAAAACAAGGGCAGCAGAACCAGAGCTTGGGGGTTATTAAAGCCATTACCTGTTCCAGAGAAACCATGGAGGATGATATCCATGGATTTTATTGTCGAGCTACCCCCTTCAGAGGATTACACCACCATCTTCGTGGTGGTAGATAGACTTTCCAAGATGGCTCACTTTCTGCCTATGGTGGGAACACCTTCTGCCTCTGAGATGGCAAAAATATACATTAAGGTGCTAGTGAGACTCCATATCGTAGAGCACTATGTGGAGCCCTGAAAATCGTCTGCATACCTCCCGCAGACCAACGGCCAGACTGAACGCACCAACCAAACCGCTTGAGCAATATTTGCGTTGTTTTTCAAGTTTCTCTCAGGATGATTGGGCCTCTCTATTGCCCTTTGCGGAGTTCGCATACAATAACTCTGTCCATTCAGCTACCAAGCAGTCTCCGTTTTTTGCTTACTACGGTTTTCACCCTCTATTCCTATCTAACAACATTCCAGAATGCACAGTACCAGCTGCCAAGAAACTCTGGACTTCTTTTCCGCTAACAATAAATTACTCCAGGAGACAATGGCGAAAACCCAAGAGTATAACAAGAAGGTGTTTGACAGGAGGGGGAGAGGAGAACTTAATCTAGCGCCAGGGGATTAAGTTTGGCTGTCCGCCCTGAACCTGAAATTAGCGTGCCCATCCAAGAAATTGGGTCCTAAGTTTGTGGGTCCCTTCCAGATACTTAGGAAGATTAACGAAATAGCCTACGAATTAAAGTTACCTGCCTCTTTCCGGATTCACAAAGTCTTCCATGTGGCATTACTCAGATCTACAGTCTCGGACCCATTCACCAACCGGAATTTCGGGCCCCCTAAATCAGTACTTATCAATGACGAAGAGGAATTTGAGGTGGAGTCCATCCTGTATTGCAGGAAGAGACGTAACCAGGTTCAATACCTGGTGAAGTGGAAGGGCTAAGATCCGGAAGAGAATTCTTGGGAACCAGAGACCAACATCCATGCCGAAAGACTGATCCTGGCCTTTAAAGAGAGCGCATCCAAGTAGGTTGGCCCAGTTGGGAATCTGGATGCTGCCCATAGAGGGGGGGCAATGTCATGGAAGGCGTCTCAGCATTTTGCCCATCAGCAACAATGGCAGTGGAATTCAGGTCCAGCATGTGCGCGGTGGCGCGCACGGGTGCGCGCATGCGCAGTGACGGCACTTGGCGCCAAAACACACTATTTAAAGAAGCCAGGTCCCCGCTGTCTTGCTGTCCAGTCTACAGCATATCCTGAAGATTCCTGTACCCGTATACCTGTTTGCTTCTGGTTACCTGATCTGGCTTTCCCTGACCACTCTGAACACACTGCTTACTGCCTGCCCCTGATCCCAGCTACGTCTGACCACCGCTCCTGCTCTCCCTTATGCTCTGATCTCTGCTCGCCTGTTGTGCCGACCCGGCCTGAACTTTGACTACCCTTTGGATTCCGCTTTGGCTCCTGGTCCGCCGGCCTGTGTTTGACCCGGTCTGCATCACCCTGTTTGTCTCCTGCTCCACGAGTGTCGCACTACTGTCTGCTGTTTCTGGCTTGCTGTCTGCATCCTGCTAGGATTCTGATGCACCTCCCAGTATCCGCATCCAGCCTTCTACTCCAGCTACCAGCCAGGCACTTGTGTCCCTCTGAACCCTTGTCTACTCTACCAGGGGCTCCTGAGTCAGAGGCTTACCAGAGGCTGCTCTCTGCACTTTGGGCTCCGCTACCAGGTACGTGACAGTGTGTTTGAAGTTATCACTTATGATTTTGGGGGAAAGATGGTCCTGTTGTCTCCCCTGTTGGGGCCCGGCCAAGGGAAACCTCCCTTTGTCCCCTCTGGTGGCTTGTCTGGTGACTTTTTGTTTTCATTTTTCCTGTTAAGAATAAAATAAAAATTAGTACACCAAAAAAGGGTACTCCAAAAAATAAACAAGTATAGTTCATCTCTGGTTTATATTTAACTTCATCTTTACACAAAATATTCATACCTAGATTAGAGAAAAGACCTACTTGTAGAAAGCAAATATGCAGACAGCTAATTCCAACATCTACATAACGATTTTAGTTATTAATCTGGCTTACTTTTTTTTTATTATGCGATGGATCCATCTGGTCTTTCTCACGGTGCTTTAAATCAGACCAGTGCCTGCAGAGTTGATCCTTCGTTCGTTGCACCGAATATTCTCCCTCCAATACCGCAATGACCTTTGCGGCTGTTGGGCCTTTCATAGTTCTGCAGCTTATAGTTGTAGTCATATTTCTCTAATATGCGCACCATCTCCCCCTTGCTCATGGGGGTGGCCTTATGTTTTTGATAAGCTCCACTACTGCGGGGCCTGCTCGATTTCGGTGATTCCGCCATCATGTTGTCCCTCCTGAATGTTCCGCCATGTATGTCGCATGCAGAATAAAGAAACTGGTCACACCTCAGCGGCATGACGCTCTGAGAGCGGAGTTTCACACATGCGCAGGGTACATTAATCCGTAACAAGGGGTCAATGTAATGGCCGTAGGAACGTTCTGATAGTTGAAAGATGAACGATAGCCAAAAGGAGCCATATAAAAAATAGTATTTTTGTACGCATCGTAAAATTATTTTCTCTGAAGTCCATGGATGGACACAGCTTCCTTATACTCTTGACTGTAGGGTTATGTTCCGTCTATTAGTAAAGGACTAGGCAGACATGTTAATGGTTAAAACATGTAATCTTTAGATGTGTAAAAAAATGTGTAGCGCTTGGAATGACTATCTATTAATGATAATCAGAGGCACAAAAACAGTGAAATAATTTTGTGAAACTAAATAATGGACCCTGGAGAAGCCAGGGACAAGCACTGTGTGACTAGTGCGTGATGAACAAAAATGCTCTTGTTAGTGTGATAGGTACCACCCCCGTTACCGCAAAGATTTCAATATTCTAGCCCCCATACACCTAATTACCCCCCAAGAGGGAGAGGTAACAATAGGGGTAGACGCGGAGGACGGGGACAAAGTAGAGGCAACTCTCATCATTCCGGACCCCGTTCATCATATGACCAAGGGGGTCAAGCGGGAAGGGCATCTCCAATCCCCTATAGGGAACAATATAATGGTCACTATTCCCACCAATCATACTACAGTTCACCTGCCGTACCAGTCCATAATAGATTTTCTCCTCTCAGAGAACACAGGGAATACGGGCCACACCACTCACGTGGTGGTTATGAACAACCCCCAGATCGTCAGGGCTATCGCGATCCTGATGCTCATGGAGATCAGGGTTTTCACGGAGGCCATCCATGGTACTCCAAAGGTCCAAACCAAAGAGATGATGCCGAGCAGGAAGGCGTATACAGAAGAGAAAAGAGAAGGAGGGTATAAGAGGTCAGGGAGTATTTAACTTGAGTTCCAAAACATTGACCGCTGCAGAACAGTCTGTGTTAGACAAAGGCCTCAAGTTTGCTCCCTCCAAATCATTAAATAAATTTGGCACATTTATAGATGTGCAAAAATGTTTACGTAAGATCAACATTCAGCGATATATGGTATCTAATACCTATCAGTCAGACAGCCGGGCGGCAACCTCAGGGACAGTTCATTCTGGACTATCGAATCCGTCCCCCCGCCGTCAAGATTTTTAGGGAGTTAGTCCTCAAAGATTTGTCCCAATTAAAAGAAAAACGATTCTCCACACAGCCCTTGTCTAGCCAAGGCGTACGATCCTTGTGTGACAACAAGGACCTGATCATTCGTCCGGCTGACAAGGGCGGGGGGATCGTGGTCCTAGACAAAACGCAATACGAACAAGAAATGTGTCGTATATTAGATGAACCTGGTACTTACCAGGAGATTCCTAACAATCCAACCACAACATATAAAAAACAATTACAAACCCTTGTAGATAAGGGATTTGACCTTAAAGGGGTGTTCCAGCCCTAAGTTGTGTTTATTAAAAGTCAGCAGCTACAAAAAGTGTAGCTGCTGGCTTTTAATAAACACTCACTTACCTGCTCCTGCGTTCCAGCGACGCGCCGACCGGGGCTCCGCTCCTCTGCCCCCCTCCCCGGCCGGCGTCTCCATCCTGACTGTGGGCACCCAGCCGTGACAGCCTTCGGCTTCACGGCCGGGCACCCACTGCGCATGCGCGAGCCGTACTGCGCATGCGTGCGCGGCGCGGCTCGCCGCTGATTGGAGAGGCGATCGCATGGGACCTGTCAGTGTCCCATGTGATCGCCTACAGGGAGGGGGCTGGTGTAGGCGATTAAGCTTAATCGCCTAACCAGCCCCTCGGCGGAAGCAGGAAGTGGGACAGGAAGTCCCACTCCTACTGAAGCCCCCACTCCCCCCCCAAAAAAATTACATGCCAAATGTGGCATGTATGGGGGTGAGGAGTGGATTGAGAAGGGGTCATTTTTTTGGGTGGAACACCCCTTTAAGATTTTAAACAAGAAGGAAAAACTATATCTATCTATATCAAAAGTACCCAGAATTCCAACAATCTATTATTTGCCAAAAATTCACAAAAATCCCATCCAACCTCCCGGAAGACCTATCGTGAGTGGCATCAATTCAGTTACTTCACGCATAGGTCGTTATATTGATTTTTACCTTCAGCCCTTGGTCAAACAGACCCCTTCATACATTAAGGATACGGGCGACACCATTCGCCTTTTGGAGGGTATAGCAGTACAGGAAGGGTGCATTATGGTCACAGCAGACGTGGCCTCTCTATATACCTGTATTCCCCACAATTTAGGTATAGAAGCTGTACAGCACTTTCTGAACAGAGAGCATTCTCTTGCTTCATTTCAAAGAGATTATGTGATCGAACTTTTAGAGTTTGCCACCAAACACAGTTATTTTTGGTTCGACCAGCGGTACTTTCTGCAACTAAGAGGTGTCGCCATGGGCGCTAAATTCGCACCCAGTCTAGCGAACCTCTTTATGGCCAAGTGGGAGGAGGATGTTGTCTATGCCCACATGGCTCCGTCCTTGGGCCTGTGGGCTAGGTACATAGACGACATCCTCCTCCTGTGGAATGGCAGTCCTGAGTCTCTAAAGATCTTTTTTGAATCTCTGAATAACAACGATAGGGGTATCTCTTTGACATATGAGTTCAGCCCCACTAAGATCCATTTCTTGGATCTAGAGATAACTATAGTAAATGGCAAATTTAATTTTCAGACCTATTTTAAACCGACGGACCTAAACGGTTACATCCCCATGGGGAGCTGTCATCATCCCTCGTGGCTCCGATCGGTTCTGCATAGCCAATTCCTCAGAATACGCAGAAACTGTACAGATGATTACACCTATCTTGTACAGGCGGAAGTTCTGAAATTGAGGTTTTTGGACAAAGGATACCTGGCCAGCGACATAGATCTGGAAATGCAGAGAGTCCTTTCACTGGATAGGACGTCATTAATATCCGCCAAACCTAAAAGCCCTACGGATGATGGTTTTTAAGTTTGCTATGCTGACTACTTAGGCCTCGTACACACGATCAAATCTGTCCGCTGGAAACGGTCTGCTGGACCGTTTCAGCAGACAGATTCGATCGTGTGTACGGCCGAGCCGACGGATTTGGCCACCCGACAGATTTCAAAGCATGCTTTGAAATCTATCGGGTGGGAATCCGTCCGCCCGACATGTCTGCTGGTTAGTACACTTACCAGCAGACATGTCGTCCCGCACCGCCGCCAAATGGATTCGGCGCATGCGCGGAAGTGTTTTACTTCCTGGTGCGGTGACGGTGTGTACACGCGAGCAAACCAAAATCCCAGCAGACAGATTTGTTCAAATCTGTCGGACAGACAGATTTGAACAAATCTGTCTGCTCGTGTGTACGAGGCCTTACTCTACTCAGTATAAGCAAATCAAGACCATTTTCAACAAACATTGGAACATCCTCAGAGGAGACAAGGTATTGGGCCCATTATTGCCCGAACAGGCCAAGATAGTGTTCAAGGGAGTTCCCTCACTACAGAGCAACATTGCTCCAAACATAATTAACCCTCCTGTAAAGAGTTCGTTTTTTCATGATTTAATAGGTTTTTACCCTTGCAGGAGATGTAGAGTGTGCCAACACAATGCCCTAACCACAAGAAAAAAATTTCAGTATTTTCATCATCAGTCACCAAGAAGCAATACAAAATCAAAACGTTTTGCACATGTGCGACCAAATATATTGTATATCTGCTTACTTGCCCTTGTGGCATGCAATATGTTGGCCGCACTATTCGTGGTTTTTCCATCAGGGTCAGTGAACATATTGCACTAATAATAGGTGGGAACACCAAGCATCCGGTACCACGACACTATAGGCAACACCATCATAAGAACCCCAAGGGCACCCAGTTTGTCGTTATTGACAAATATACCCCTCCCTGGAGAGGTGGAGCTATGACCCGCGGGGTATCCCGCCTTGAAACTTTCTGGATATACGAACTCCAGACCTATACCCCATTAGGAATGAATGTTGAATGGGACATCAATTCTTTCATCAATATGTCATAAATGTATATATACTTTATTCTGGGTCTTTGGTAATTTTTGGAATACTTTTTTGTACTCCTTTTTTCTTTCTTTTTCCTCTTTCCTTTTTATTGGAACACACAATGTACATATTTCGCAATTTCTTGTTTCTTTTTAGCTATGTATACTCACATGTACGTGGAGATCTGACGCACAGGACACACGAAGCGATGTTTTTCTATCATTAGAAATACACCATTACCATTGAGATTAGTACACAATATATAATCGCTCTATATATGGTGCCATTTTCTGGTATACATTTATACTATGGAGTGGCCCCATTGCCTGTTTATACATAAGATCTTACCATCTACATTGTGTTAAGAAATAGTATATAGCTCCGGCAGCCATAATACTAATTAGTTCCTTTACTTTTGGCTAGAACATTATCTTGTTTTGTCAACAGGATATGGCCATTTTTATTGTTTATTGTTTTTTAAGTTTCTGCCCTGCTTGGTTGGAGCGCACATTAGCTGTCATACATGTGCGTTCCACACGGAGCATGGTCAGCCATTCAGTGACCTAGTTGGCTACATCCTGTTTCATGTATCTGGTGCGCACGTCAGTTGGAACGCGCGTGCGTTCCACAGTATGGTGACGTATGCGCGTACCAGTTTTATTCGCCCTTCCGGTCGCTTCGCGCGACGTGTCATTTCCTCCGCTGGAACGCATATGCGTTCCACAGTGCTGTTGCCTTATGTGCGCAACCGCGGACTCCTGTCCATCTCGAGGCACAGCCAGACACATCTACCGAGAGGTGCGGCTAACACACACGCGTTCTATCCGCTATTGGCGGACACTCACGCGCCTCAATTGCTATTGGCTTATCAGCCATTGACTGCAGTAACCAGGCACTATGATTGTCCGGTTTCCTTCTAGCTCATTATTTTTATTTGCACATCTTTGCACTTTTTAAACATTGTTTTTACGGATGTTATTACGGTCCCACATTTAGGGACAATGTTCCTCTCCCTGTGATAGCCCGATATCGCTGTCAGCAGCGTGCCTCCCGCCAGCGCTAAGTACACCCCGCGCCCGCAGCTCTACTTCCCGCACCCCGCGCCCGCAGCTCTTCCCCGTCCTCCGCGCCCGCAGCTCTACTCCCCCGTTAAGAATCAGGGAACGGGGAGAGTCTACGCTATTAGCGTAGACCTAGCGTTGGCTACGTTAGTATCGTAAACCTGCGCATGCGCAGTATTTACAACACCAGCCCACATAACCTGGAGCAGCTGCAGCTGCAGCCCGTTCCCTGATTCTTAACGGGGGAGTAGAGCTGCGGGCGCGGAGGACGGGGAAGAGCTGCGGGTGCGGGGAGTAGAGCTGCGGGCGCGGGGTGTACTTAGCGCTGGCGGGAGGCACGCTGCTGACAGCGCTATCGGGCTATCACAGGGAGAGGAGATCCTCTCCCTATGATAGCCTAGCTGTGACTGATGTTTGCGTCAATACTTGACGTTTAAATATGTCACGTGGCATGAGTGAGCCAATAGAATGGGATGGAGGCGGACCATCTCATTCTATGGCAAATCTCAATTCATGGCAATGCACCGGTAAGCCTGCATTGCTTTCGGTGGTGGGAACAACTCAGTGGAGAAGTTATTTAGCATTCACCAATCATCAGATTGATTGTTACGTTCACACCATTATTTATATTTATATTTTTATTTTTATTTTCACGAGATATTATTGCACCTGGCATTTTTTGGCCAGTAATATATGTATGTTTGTCTAAGAAATGAATCATCACTGTTTTTTAGTACATGTGTATTTGTATATGTGAGTAATTGCATTCATCAGCAGTTGATCATATTATGTAAAGCTATCACACTAACAAGAGCATTTTTGTTCATCACGCACTAGTCACACAGTGCTTGTCCCTGGCTTCTCCAGGGTCCATTATTTAGTTTCACAAAATTATTTCACTGTTTTTGTGCCTCTGATTATCATTAATAGATAGTCATTCCAAGCGCTACACATTTTTTTACACATCCAATACTTTTGCTTTTCTCATACGAGCCGTGTTAGCAGCTACCTTTAAACCAAAATTGGCAGCGCGGGGTATTCTCCTTCCTTAAAACATGTAATCTTTAGCAAAGCTGAAACAGCCCCGCCCAGGAGGAGGTTCCTCTGATCATAACCCCTCTCACTGTACTGAGCAGTTCAGTTAGTCAAAAAGCAATACAAACTTAAAAAGGAGGGGTGGGTGCTGTGTCCGTCCATGGACCTCGGAGAAAAGGATTTTATGGTGAGTACAAATTTCTCTTTCGTCCATGGACAGACACAGCTTCCATATACTGTTGACTGTAGGGACGTCCCCAAGCAGTGTCAGAAAATGAGGGGTGGGAACAGCAATCAAAAAACAAACTTCACCCCAATACACCAGAGCTTCTCAACGGAGGAGATGCAACCTTAAACTGCCGCCTACAAAACTTTGCGTCCAAAGCAAGCATCCGAAGATGCACTTGCATCAACCCTGTAAAACTTAGTGAAAGTGTGAACGGACGACCAGGTCGCCGCCTTACACACCTGTGAGACAGACGCTTGATGTCGGAAAGCCCAGGAAGCACCAATTTCCCTGGTCGAATGAAATGTGACAGGAAAAGGAGGTGCCCGCCCTTTCAGAGCGTAAGCCTAAATCACAATCTGTCTGATCCACCGAGAAATGGTGGCTGACAAGACCGCCAGGCCTGTCTTTGGACCAGACACCGATATAAACAGTGAGTCTGACCTCTGAAAACTGAGCCGTAGAAGATACACCCGCAGAGCACATACCATGTCTAAGGAATGTAACGGAGCCTCCTTGGTATGTGACGGCCGAGGACACAAGGATGAAAGTACAATGTCCTCATTCAGATGAAAGGCCGAAACCACCTTCAGAAGAAATGAAGGCTGTGGGCATAGCACTGCTTTATCTCTATGGAGGACCAAGTAGCGGGACTTACAAGACAAGGCCGCCAACTCAGAGACCCGTCTGACAGATGTAATGGCCACTTCCTGAGAGAGTGTCAAGAGAGGAATTTCTCTGATCTTCTCAAAGGGAGGTTTCTGAAGCACGGAGAGCACCAGGTTCAAATCCCATGGAGGTAGTGGTGGTCGAACCGGAGGAGCCACATGTCGAACCCCTTGAACAAACATACTCACTAGTGAGTGGGACGCCAAGGGTCATTGAAAGAAAACAGCCAAGTCTGAAATCTGCCCCTTAATGATGCCTAAGGCAAGCTTCTGATCCACTCCACGCTGTAGAAACAGCAGGATCCTAGAAACTGAATATGTACGTGGATGCCACTCCATCTCTTCACACATAGAGATGTAGGCCTTTCACATGCGTGGGTAAATCTTCCGAGAAGAAGACTTCCGTGCCCTCAGCATGGTGGAATTTACCGAATCCGATAGGCCTCTGTCCCTCAGCACCTGGCCCTCAACAGCCATGCCGTTAAAGCCAGCGACTGTAAAGCAGGATGAAAAATAGGACCTTGGAACAGAAGGTCCTCTCGCAACGGCAGTCGCCAGGGAGCATCCGCCACTAGTCTTACCAGGTCGGCGTACCAGTGACACCGAGGCCAATCTGGGGCAATTAGGATCATCGGTATCCCCTCGGACTCAGCTCTGTGGAGCAGACGAGGAAGCAGTTTCAGTGGGGGAAATGCATATATCAGCCGATACTGTCCCCATGGGGCCACCAACGTGTCTGTCGCTTCCGCCCAAGGATTTTTTGACCTGGTCACGAACCTCAACACCTTTTGATTGAGTCGAGACGCCATGAGATCCACGTCTGGCTCACCCCATCTTAGGCAAAGGAGGCGAAATACATCCGGATGTAGCGACCATTCCCCTTGGTCCAGCGTCTGGCGACTGAGGTAGTCCGCTTGCCAGTTGTCTACGCCCATAATATATATGGCCGAGAGAGCCGGAACGCTCCCCTCTGCCCACCGCAGGATGTGAGCGACCTCTGAAGCTGCCGCCGCGCTTCTTGTTCCTCCTCGATGGTTAAAAATACGCCACCGCTGTGGCGTTGTCCAACTGGATCCTGACTGGATGCCCCTGTAGTCTCTGCAACCATGTGGAGAGGCACAGCCTGATCGCTCAGAGTTTTTCAGTATATTGATCGGCAGATGAGACTCTTCCTGTGTACCTGTATCCAGCGACCCTGTGTCGACTGAACACCCCAGACTCCCCCCAACCGGTCAGGCCATCGTGATCACTGTCCAGTGAAAGGGAAGGAACGACTTTCCGGCATGAAGAGCCGGAGATCTCAGCCACCAGACCAGGGAAGCGCTGACTAGTTGGCTCACCCGGATTTGACAATCCACTGACAACGGAGACTTGTCCCATTTTGACAGGATCTCCTTCTGCAAGACTTGAGTGTGAAATTGAGCATACGGTACTGCTTTGAAGGAGGCTACCATGACACCCAGGGCTCGCATGCAAAAGCACAGCAATGACCACCGACGGAACGTAAACATCTTCACCGCCGTCTGAAGAGTCTGCAATTTTTCCAAAGGGAGAAAAACCGACTTCTGAAAGTTCAGCACCCAGCCAAACTCTCGGAGGGTCTGACTGGCAATCGCCACATCCTCCTCTAATTCTAAAGCAGCTCTTGGAAGCAGATCGTCCAAGTAGCCCACAATATTGATTCCTCGCTGTCTCAGCAAGGCCAAAATCGGGGCGAGCACCTTGGTCAAAACCCTTGGCGCTGACGCCAGGCCAAAAGGGAGAGCCACAAATTGATAATGGTCTTCCCCGACCATAAAGCGCAGGAACCTCTGATTCCTGACATATATGGGGACATGCAAGTATGCGTCCTTGATGTCCAAGGACACCAGAAAATCCCCCAGATGGAGTGCAGCGAACACAGAGCGAACTGATTCCATCCTGAACTTCCGAACCTTTACAAAGGCATTGAGAGCCTTGAGGTCCAGGATTGGACAGACTCCATCCTTCTTTTGGACCACAAACAGATTAGAGTGGAAATTCCAAAACCTTTCCCGCAGTGGCACAGGTATGATTACCCCACAGTTTAGCAAGTCCTGCACTGCCCCAAATCGGGCGCCCGATGAGCCGAAAAGAGAGGAAGGTTTGAGGGAAAGAATCAGTTTGGTGGACAAGAAAGAAACTCTATCTTGTACCCTGATGAAACCACTTTGCAGACCCACTGGTCGGAAATCAGGGAGGTCCACTGAGCTACAAACTCATGCAGACGTTCTCCCATGCGAGAGTTGGGCGGGGCAAATCTTCATGCCGTCGCTGATTTGTTCGCAGGCTTGTTTGGCTTGTGAACCCAGAGATGTTTTTGTCCCTCAGCTGGTGCTTTGCCGGTCTGGGGATGCCTACCTGCGGGTCCTGACTGACAAAAATACCGCTTTTGCAGGGAAATGATGGCCCTGGCCTGCGGTGTGGCTCCTTTCTTTTTCTGGACTGGGGGAGGAGCGTGCTCTTACCCCCAGTGTCATCCTTTATGATGTCATCCAGGGAGGCACCAAATAGCCTCCTGCCCCGGAAGGGCAAATCCTCCAGAGCCTTCTTGGAAGTCTGGTCTGCAGACCAGACCTTAAGCCAAATCAGGCTGTTCATGCCGAAAAATGATCGTGTGTATGCGGCATTATACTGACCTTGTCAGAAGACACTTAACACCTCTTCTCCAAGAGCAAGACACTTCAACCACAAGTGTGCACCCCATGTTGAGACAAGCCTAACAGCGCCTGATGCAAGAACAGAAGGCCCCAGCTGAAGGAGTGGGAAAGATCTGGTGCTTGGACCGGAGTGAGAAAGTGTTGCAGCCAGGGGAGGTAGTCTGCTTGAGAGCATCAGTCAAGCTTAGTTGGAAGCAACCAGGCCCTTTCATCGTCCTTGAAGCTAACAGGCTGAAAGAAGACATGGGGGTGGAGATAATTCCTGGAGTGGTTCCAATTAAGGCGTTGCAGAGAAGTCACGGGAAGATCTTAGTTAGTGTTCGCAACATAACAACCTCACCTGTGAAGATGCCGGCTCAGATGTTGGGCCAAGTGAACCCGGCCACCCCAGTCTCACCGTCTGATTTGGTGGGCAGAGAAAAGGATGGAATACCTGTAGAGGAGTTCTAGCCGAAGAACACTCTCCTCTCTCCGGAATGGAAAGAAAGAGACAAAATTCAGCTCTCGAGATGGCATGCCACATTCTCAAAAAGTGAATTCGATGTGGGGTGTGCAAAGAACGCTCAACACCGGGTCTGTCTGCAAGAAGACAAGCTGTTAAAAGAGAGAGTCAGACGGTTTCCTTTAGGGGACTTGGAAAACCTGTGTAAACAATTGGCAGAATTGAAGAAAGCAGGTATCATTCCAGAGTTCCGGAGCCCATATGCTTCTCCGATAGTGGTGGTACGGAAGAGAAATGGATCACTGAGGCTTTGTATCGACTATAGAACACTGAACAGAAGGACCATTTCCGACCAGTACACCACACCACGGATAGAAGGCGCTTTGCAGAGCCTGTCAGGAGCTTAGTTGTTCAGCGTACTGGACCTGAAAAGCGGGTACTATCAAATCCCCATGCATCCTGAGGATAGGGAGAAAAAAACTGCCTTTATAACCCCGGTGGGGTTTTTTGAATTTGACCACATGCCTCAGGGTTTGTCCGGTGCCCCAGCCACTTTCAAAAGGCTCATGGAGAAGACTGTGGGTGACATGAACCTTATAGAGGTGTTGGTGTACTTCATCATCATCATCTTCGGGAAGACCCTGGAAGCGCATGGAGCGTCTGGAGAGGGTTCTGAGGAGACTCTATAATGAGCTGTTGAAGCTGTCTCTGGAGAAGTGCCAGTTTTATCAACCCTCGGTCAACAACCATGGTCACATCATGTCTGCCGACAAAGTGGCCACAGACCCCCAGAAGCTGGAAGCTGTCACTTCCTGACCGAAGCCCACTAATGTGACTGAACTCAGGTCATTCCTGGGGTTCTGCTCCTACTACAGAAGATTTGTTGAGGGATTCGCTAAGATAGCTCGCCCACTCAATGAGCTGCTGAAAAGTGAGGAGGCAGATGATGACCCGAGAAGGCCTGTCAGACCAGCTGGAGGGCCCAGAAAACCCAGAGAGTCCATTCAGGAACAGTGGACTGCACAATGCGAAGAGGCCTTTAGGCAGCTGAAGTGGAGTCTAACAACTGCCCCAGTTCTGGCCTATGCAGATACAACCAAGCCATATGAACTACACGTTGACGCCAGTCGAGATGGGTTAGGTAGGATGCTGTATCAAGAACACGACGGCCACCTACTGTTGCCTATGTGAGTCGGAGCTTGGCACCCTCCGAGAAAAGCTACCCCACACATAAACTCAAGTTCCTGGCTTTGAAGTGGTCAGTAGTGGATAAACCGAGAAATTATCTTTATGGAGCGGAGTTAGTGATTAAGACTGACAATAATCCTCTGACTTACATCCTCGCCACTGCCAAGTAGGATGCCACAGGTCACAGATGGTTGGCTGCCCTATCTGAGTTTACTTTCAGCCTGAAGTATCAACCAGGGGTCGGGATCAAGAATGCAGACGCTCTGTCAAGGAGGCCCCATTGGTCCAGTGACCCCTCAGAAGAGTGGACCCAGCTGACACCTGAAGGAGTACAAGCTTTGTGTCAGGGAGCATAACACCAAGCTAGAGGAGGATCCAGGGCCGAAGACATTAGAGTTTCAGCTGCTGGTGTCCCCAAATGTTATTGCAATGTCAAATACAAAAGAAAAAAATACTGCGCTATCTAGTGGAGTGTAAGTGAAGCAGCTAACACAGCAAGAGAGATCAATTTGCTAAAAAAACTATCGTGGAAAAAAGTGTAGCGCTGAAAATGATTGAATTTATTGTGAAAAAATACATAAATATATAAAATGAATAAACAAAAATCATAAATAACACCACATGTGAATGGATAATAATATTAGTCCATAAATTTCCAGTGAATGGATGCTAGTGACAGAAATCTAGACGAAGCCAGAAAAATAAAAGTGTATAAAAACTGTTCATATAATAAAGTTCATATATGAGAAATCCAGTGACTGGGTGAATAAACAGAATCCAACGGTGATTGCTAGACAGAAGATCCACCACCACTTATGATAGGGGGCTTACCGGATAGATTGAACCTAGAAGGGCATATACCCACTAGGTCAATCAAGCTTGTAAATACGATACACTTAAGAGGATAAGTCACAGATGTCTCAGGCCTCGTACACACGAGGGGATATGTCCGCTGAAAACGGTCCGATGGACCGTTTCAGCAGACATCTCCGATCGTGTGTATGGGCTAGCGGACAGATTTGTCCACCCGACAGATTTCAAAGCATGCTTTGAAATCTATCCGGTGGGAATCTGTCCGCCCGATATGTCTGCTGGTTAGTACACTTACCAGCAGACATGTCGTCCCGCACCGCCGCCGCGCCGCCGCCGAATGGATTCGGCACATGCGCGGAAGTGTTTTACTTCCTGGTGCGGTGACGTGGCGGTGACGTGGCGGCGTCAACGTCACCGCCGCGTCACCGACACGTCACCGCGCCGTCCGCCGGCGGGGAATTTGATCCGATGGTGTGTACACGCCATCGGATCAAACTCCAGATCGGACATATCCGATGGAAATGGTCCGCGGACCGTTTTCATCGGATATGTCCGATCGTGTGTATGAGGCCTCAAAGCCAGGAATCATTGATAAGACCTCAGGCAGGGAAATCCAGGGGTACACACCAGGTTAGAGCAGATCCCAGAGACGGCACATCAGATATCCCAATGTAAAAGAAGAAATTGTAGTGCACATAGCATAATTCCGTATAAAACCACGAAAATGTAATAAAAGAAAGAAACTCACAATTTATGAGCTTGTTTTATGACTAATGTTTTAATCCTGTGGGTCTATCCTGTTATTTCAAAAGCATGATTTATTTTCCAATGACTGTGAAATAAACGTTGGTCTTTTTTGTTTTTATTTTTTTTTATATTTTTTTGGTGTGTTTGTAATTTTTTGTTTTGCTTTCCTTGTTTTGTGGACCAATAAAATTACTTTCAAATTTTGAAGTTTGTTTTGTGATATTTTTTTCATGCTATGGATTTCTTTAAATTTTCTTTTATTGTTTTCCAAACAAGCATAGTGACATACATACAAAGGGCCATCCCTCTGGCCATAAAGTCATTGCAACACACAAAAATGAAAGAAGGAAAAGAAATACCCACGGGGTGCAAAGTCAAATCATTTAAACATAGGTAAAAGAGATATGTTTCCCAAAACATATCGTATCGTTCCTCTCTCAAACTGAAAATTATCTTCCATATTTCTAATTGCCTTTTGATTCAGTGGGTGCCTTCCCCTTACTACCTCAGGCCAATGAACCCCCCCTCCCACCAGGGGGTCCAAGTGTCCCCTGCCAGGGGGGCAGTTGGACCACCTCTTGGGATATCACTGTCTTCCCAATACTACACCACCCCCATCCCCCTTACCAAACAAAACTAACCAAAAATATAACCACCACCCCCCCCCTCCCAAAAAAAAAAAAAGGGGGGATATAAAATAATAAAAAAAAAAAAGGGGGGGGGGTGGGGGAACCACCCCCTCCTCCATCCATCTCCTCCTCTCCTCCTCGTCCGCAGGGCCGGATCCCTCCCATATTGCGTATTTACACATCTATCAGAACCCTTCCTTCTTCTGAGTATCTAAACGCATTCCATTCAGCCCACGTATCAAGGTAGGCCTTACGTTTCTGTCTGGAGGTCCACACTAGGTCCTCCATTCTATTTGTATCTTCTACTCTATTCAGCCACATCTTTACCGTTGGCGGTTGTGTCTGTTTCCACATCCCTGGGATGCAGGCACGGGCAGCATTTAGAAGGTGACAAGCCATGGATTTCCTATAACACTTTACCGAAATCTCAGAGTCCTGTAATAAATAATAAGACCAGTCCTCTGGTAATTTTTCTTTGCTAAATTTCTGTACTATTCCCTGAACCTTTGTCCAAAAACTTAAAATCTTCGGGCAGAACCACAAAATATGTAATAACGTTCCTTCCTTCTTTCCGCACCTCCAGCATCTATCCGAGATATCTGGGTAGCACTTCTTTAATACTACCGGAGTACGATACCACTGAGTTAATATCTTGTAATTCATCTCCTGTGTCTTCACACAGACTGAAGATTCAAATATATTCCGGAGTATTTTATTCTTTTTTTCTTCTGTAAAAGGTCTTCCCCGCTCCACCTCCCACCTGTTAAAGAAGGGGATTTGGGAGTCCTCCATCGGTACGTTTAATAATTCGTTAATTCTTGAGAGGGTGTGCCGAAGCACTCCACTCCCACTACAATACCCCTCAAATCGTGTTAGTTTACGCCCATATCTTACAGGGGATTTCAAAGTGTCCAGGAAGTGCCGTAATTGTAATGCCCTCCAAGTGTCCAATTGGTAGGGAATCCCACCCATTACCATCTCCTGCATAGTATGCCATGAGCCTTCTTTAACAAAATGAGATGCCTGTACCAAGCCCTGCTCTATTAACCCACTGAAAGTCCCCTTCATCAATCCTGGTACGAATTGGGGGTTCCCCATAATTGGGTAAAGTGGTGAATCCAGGGTGGACAATGTCCCCTTCGCAAATAGCCCGTAAGCAACTTTCAGTGTTGGGCCTATCAGTGGGTGTTTCTTAATAGTTATCGGCAGGTCTCTATAACACCATGCTGCCAGGTAGAGTATACTACTGCACTGTGCCTGCTCCAAACCTGGCCATATTTTCTCATCGCCATGTCTCCTCCAGTCTATCAGGCGGGTCAAAATGGCCGCCTGATAGTACATATAGATGTCTGGAGCCGACACACCTCCATCTCGCTTTGATAAAGATAATGTGCGCCTCTTAATTCTTGGGGGTTTATTAGCCCATATGAACTTATTAAAAAGAGTTTGCGTCTGGCTAAAAAAGGATTTTGGTATGGCGATGGGGAGTGTCTGGAAGAGATACAAAAATTTTGGTAATATGCTCATTTTGATAATATTGACTCGCCCGAACCAGGAATGAAACCCCCTCTTCCAGCCCTCCAAGAGGGCCCGTGTTTTCCCCAATAGTGGCACAAAATTAAGTTTAAAAACCTGTGTCAGGTCTGCTGGGATGGAAGTGCCCAGGTATGTAAGTGACCTGTCAGACCATTTAAATCTGTGTTTAGCTTTCAAAGACCGCAGATCCTCCTCCGGGATCGCTACTCCCATTGCTTCTGACTTATCATAATTTATCTTAAAATTTGAGAGGCCTCCATATAGTTGCAATTCCTGTAGCAACCTAGGGAGGGATTCCATCGGGTTCGTCAAAGAGTACATCATATCGTCTGCATAAGCAGAGATCTTGTATTCTGCATCTCCAAAAGACACTCCTTTGATGTCTGGATTCAGTCGGATCCTATTTAATAAGGGTTCTACAGATATCGCAAATAAGAGAGGGGATAGCGGGCATCCCTGTCTTGTCCCATTCGACAATTTAAAGGGTGGAGACAATATTCCATTCACTCTAACCTGTGCCGTTGGCTGGGTATAATTACTTGTGATCCATTGTATCATCTTATTGCCGAACCCCATGTGTCTCAAAACCATAAACATAAATTGCCAGTTTATCCGATCAAAAGCTTTCTCGGCATCAGTACCGAGGAAGACACACGGGGTTCGGAAAGTGTCAGCCAGATCGATCAGGTTCAGGGTCTTAACCGTGTTATCCCTGGCTTCACGCATCTGGACAAATCCCACCTGATCTTTGTGGATAAGCCCGGGTATGTATTGTTGTATACGTGCTGCTAAGATTTTGGCGAAAAGCTTCAAATCTTCGTTGAGTAATGAAATGGGTCTATAGCTCCCGCATTGAGAGGGATCTTTACCTTCTTTAGGGATGACCGCTATTACCGCTTTTAGGGTTTCATTATGAAAAGAACATGTATCGCCCAGACCATTAAACATTCTGACCATAAAAGGGCCTACAACTGAGAGAAAAAGTCTATAGTAGGCAATGGTAAATCCATCTGCTCCCGGTGACTTCCCTCCTTTCCCTTTTTTCACTGCCTCCTGTAGTTCTTCTAAGGTTATAGGTTTTTCCATTTCTTGGCTCATCTCTACTGTTAGAGTCGGGATACCTGAAGATTCTATATAGTTACCCATTGCCTCATGTTGTTGGGGGTTTGTTTGTAAGTTATATAGACTGCTATAAAAGTCGCTAAATCTCTGTGCAATTTCTCTAGGTAGCATGTGTTCTTCGCCTCCTGACCCCTTAATCATAGGGATATAAGTCTTAGTGTGTTGTTCCCTCAATGAGTTCGCCAATTGCTTCCCACATTTATTGCCCTGTTCATAGTTCTGCCTTTTGCCATTTTGTATCGCCCTTCTTGCTCTATAAAAGAGCAGTTCGGTAATTTGTCTGCGTGCCGTCATAAGCTCTCTCTCTACCTCTGGGTTAGATCTCTGTTTATGCCTTTTTTCTAGGTTTGTAATCTTTGTCATAAGGGTTGTTATATTCCTCTCCCTCTCCCTTTTAACCCTTGCACCCTGTTTCATCAGGACCCCCCTTATGACTGCCTTATGGGCCTCCCATACTACCCCTAGGTTACATTCTGGGGTGTCATTAGTCTCAAAGTACCATTTTAGCTCCTTCTGGACATCTTCCAGCACCCCCTCATCCTGCAGTAATCTCTCGTTTAGTCTCCAGCCCCCCGGTCCAAGAGGCCTGGAGTCCCCTACTTTATATTCCAGAAAGATTGGGGCATGGTCGGACCAGGAAATTTCACCTATTCCAACTTCTATAACTGCGTGGAGCTGACTGTGTGGGACAAAATAATAGTCAATACGTGAGTATGTCTTATGCGGGATGGAATAGAAGGAGTAATCTCGTTCCCCCGGGTGCGTCATTCTCCATATATCTATCAATGTTTCTTGTTGTAGCAACTGTCGGATTCGTTTCCGGGTGCCCCCTGCAACTGAAGAGCCACCGGTTGACGTATCCATAGTAGGGTCAAGAGGGGCATTTAAGTCCCCTCCCATGATCAGCTGACCTTCTTGAAAGCCTTTTAGCCTATTCAAGAAGTTCCTTAGGAACTGGTCCTATAGTACATTAGGGGCATAAAAAGTAACAAACGTGAATATCGCTCCTCTTATCGTCCCTTTTACCGCTAAAAACTGCCCCTTAATGTCTACCAGGGAGTCTTTTAAGCACCATGGTGTGTTAGAAGATATAAGTATTGATACTCCCCCCTTTTTTGCCACTGGGTTCGTCGCATGATATACTATCGGAAAATGTCGATTTCTAAGGAAGGGGAGCCCCCCTTTTCTAAAATGTGTTTCCTGTATCAAGGCTATGTTTCTCCCTCTTTTCTTTAGTTCCTGCATTAAGATACGTCTCTTTTCCGGAATATTTAATCCCTTAGCATTGATTGTAATCACTGAAAGGGCCTCCATTTCTGGACGCACTTCGGACTCCCTATGTGGGGATCCGAGCACCCGGCCCCCGCGAGAAAGGAGGAGAAAAGGAGAAGGGGAAAAAAAAAAAAAAAGAAATTTATTACAAAAAAAAAAAAAAAACCCCACCCCACCCAACCCTCTATACCCCTACTCTAAACTGATACCCAAAGACAGAGAAGAGAGGAACTGAGTCGTCCTCCTCCTCTTCAAGGGTATCCCAAAGCAAATCTTTGGTCACTCAAATACCCAATCCCCTGAGTGATGGCCTAATCGGGGTTGTTGACCCACGCCTCCCCCGGTGAGGGGTCTCCCACCGCCTCCACGCGCTCCTTCTATCCGCATATATATATATAACATATAACTCGCTCTAGGGTAGATTAATTACCCCTAGGTCATCATGTTAACCTGGGGCAAGCCTTCTTCTGATATATCATACCGAGTGGACCAACCCAGTAACAGGTCTCTTAACAGGTGTCCCCTAATTCATATCAGATCTTGAGACCTCTTAGGAGCTCTTATTCCTTCCGGGTGATTATCTTATGGTACCCGACTACAGTGCCTCCGGGACACCCATCCCCACCCATCCCTTTTGCGACACCAACCCCTAGGGGTTGGGTCCAGCCCCCCCACCCCAACCCAACCTTCCCCCTTACCCTCCCCAGCCTTTGCAGTGCCCATGTGAACCCCATCGACCACTGCAGAAAACTGCCGTGGAAAAGAAAAGGAAAAAAAAAAGGTGAAGAAGTGTACTTCAGAAAATCAGACCCACCCTAAAAGTCAGTGTAGGTTAAGCGCCCCTGGGTGCACATAGTGATGAGTGGCGAAGGGAGGGACCCAAGAAGATGCTATGGATTTCAACCGCTGCAGCTGAAATAGTTTGGGCCTAAACCATCAAGTGTGATTTGTCTCTAAGCTCTTTCCTGGTGTGTATGCATGAAATGTTTAGTCACCAGAAAAGGAAGGACAAAGCGGTAAGTATTGTTTCCTAGAATTGATGTCCAGACTGACTTTTTAAAGCACATGTGCAAGATGTAGGAAAACCTGCAAACAGGGCCTGTTTGGAGGGGGGGGGGGGGGGGGCTTGAAGTGCTGATTTACAGCGCTGTGCTTGAAACTAGCACAAGACAATCCTATTCTAATTGTGGGTTGTTTGAGGGAAGCCAAGTGAGTGTTTGAACCCCTGCTAGTGTTTTTAGGTTGGGCTTTGTGTCCTTTTTCTTATAATTGGCTTCACTTCCTGTCACACAGCTGAACAGGAAGTGAGGTTAAAACCCTACCAATGGTCTTTTCTTCGGGACACAGGTCAATCTAACTAGTGTCCCCATTAAGCAAATTAAGCAAATTGCACTGCAGTGTACACCCCAAATGATTAGTTACTTTGGGGTTTAGTAAAGGCAAAGCCGCTCTGCAGTAGAAGCGTAGGCAATGAAAATCAGAAGGGAAGCACTGATGGTTTTAACTTCCAATCCCGTCAAGTTTTTATTTTTCCTCCTTGCTTGTCCACTTGTAGTGCAAAGTGGATTTGCCTTTAGTAAATGGAACCCCAAAGTCCAAGATCTATACTAATTTGGGGTGTACACAGCAAAATGCAATTTCCAAAATGGGAAACTATTTAGATTGATCTGTGTCCCCAACAAAACATTACTCAGGTTTTTCCCTCACTTTCTGTTTGGCTATGTGGCAGGAAGTGAATGAATTAAGTAGAAAGTGACAACATTTGTGAGGTGTCTTTACCCTATCAGGGGTGCAGGCATCCCCAAAACAAACAAGAAAATTGTTGATTTAACATTGGGTGGTGTTCGTGGGGGTCCCTAACACACATTCATACATATTAGCAATGCTGGATCCTGGCCTTTTGGCATGGTTATATTTTCTTAAGCCTCTCAATAAAATGATCTGAAATTTGGGGTTAAACTGGAACTATAATCATCACTTTTATTTTTTTGTTTTCTTTCATTTTGGATAAAGTTGGGGGGGGGGGTTAGAAACTCTGTCAGTTTATTTTGTATTATCTCTGTCCGTTTGGGGAGATTGGCCATCACTTCCTGCCCCATAGCCAAACAGGAAGTGATCGAAAAACTAGGCAAATTAAGGGACTCCTGTGCCCCCCCCTACAGAACTTGTGTGTGTCCCCTGAAAATTCCTGGGTGGGTCATAAAAAAACAGGGTGTGGCCTTGACAGGAAGGGTGGGTCATTTTTCTATTAGGGGGTACCAAAATTTGGTCAGGCCTAGGGCAGCACAAAACCTAAATATCCTACTGCATATTAGGGCTTATTTAGACAAGATCCAATTTACAGCATGTTTTTAGATTGTGGGAGGAAACCCGCACAGGGAGAACATGCAAACTCCAGGCAGATAGTGTCACGGGCGGGATTCGAACCAACAACCCTTTTGCTGCTAGGTGAACATGCTACACACTACACCACTTTGCTGAACGAACATGATTGCAGCTGAAAGCATGAGATGTATTTTTATTTTATTTTTTACCAATTCCATGCTTTCCAGCCTGGAGGACAGATGTGGGGTCTAATTGACCCCGCCTCTCTCTATAAAGAGGACCTGTCACACACTAGTACTATTACAAGGGATGTTTACATTCCTTGTAATAGGAAGAAAAGTGAAAAATAATACAAAAAAAGGGACAAACAAGTGCAAAAATGAAAATATTAAGTAAAAAAATAAAAAATAAATAAAAAAAAAAAGGAATTGAAATGCTCCTGTCCCTAGTAGCTCGCACTCAGAAGCGAACACGCATGCAAGTCCCACCCACATATGTAAACATCCTTCAAACCCCACATGTGAGGTATCATAGCGTGCGTTAGAGTGAGAGCAATAATTTTAGCACTAGACCTCCTCTGTAACTCAAAAGTGGTAACCTGAGAAAAAAAGTCAAGCGTCGCCTATGGAGATTTTTAATAACGAAGTTTAGCGCCATTCCATGAGTGTGCGCAATATGAAAGCGTGACAAGTTAGGTATCTATTTACTCGGTGTAACATCATCTTTCACCTTATCCCTAAAAATTGGGCTAGCTTTACTGCTTTCTTATTTTGTCATTCATGAAACAGGTTTTTTTTTGAAAGCCAAAAAAAAACAAAAACGTTTGAAAATTTTTGGCGCAAATAGCGTTGGAAATTTGTAAGAAAAAATGGCCGCCACTTTATTCCCTAGGGTGTTTGTTAATAAAATATATATATAATGTTTGGGGGTCCTGAGTAATTTTCAAGGAAGAAAATATAATTGTTACATGAAGGAGAGAAGTGCCAGAATAGGCGCGGTATGGAAGTGGTTAAAGTGCAACAATAAAAGTTAAAAATTCCTTGAAATTTAGTACCATGGGGGGGGGGGGGGGCAATCAGGGCCGCCATCAGGAATTATGGGGCCCCTTACACAGCTTCAGGAATGGGCCCCCTGGAGCAGAGAACGGGGGGGGGGTGCTGCCGCCTGAAATTGAGAAGGGGGGGGGGGGCTGCCGCAATTTGATAAGCGGGGGGTTTCTTTACAAAAAAATTAATATAGAAAAATATATATTAAAAAAAGGGTGGTAGCCATCCGGGGGCCCTGGGGACATCTGGGCCCTTTAATAAAAATAAACCTCTGGGCCCTTTAATGAAAAATAACTACCAAAAATAAAAATAAAAACAACATGGGGTGGGAGCTGTGGTGGCTCAACGTGAATGGCACTGCGCTGACAAGCCGTTCACCTCTACAGCCAAGGGTTCGGATCCTGGTCTCGGCTACATGTGAATTGAGTTTGGTGGTCTCAGCCCGGCTCCCGGTGGGTGTACTATGCAAGGTACGCCTGTGCTTAGTACGCCCCCCACCCCCCCCAAAAAAACACCACACTTGCACGCACATGAATGCACTTTGGCCATGAGGTCTCCTACAATAAAGAGAGGCGAAGGACCTACAGGGCTGGCTGGGTGGGCTAGACTCCCTCATAGGTAGGGTGGGGTGAGTGGGAGGCCCCCCCTCACACCCGCCATTGCCACCGGGGGCATGGAGAAGGATGGCGATTGCAAGTCCAGCTCCTCTCTCTCAAATTCACACACAAAATACACTTTAAAAAATAAACGAAAAAAAAAAAACCTGGGGAAAATATAAAATGTTTATAACATTTTTATAAGCAAAAAGGTTGTCATCTGGGGCCCTCTGGGCCCTTTCATAATTATATTTTATATATATATATATATATATGTTAAAAAAATAACCAAAAAAAATATCAAAATATATAATGTGTTTTTTAAAAAAAGGGGGGGGGGTTGTCATTTGGAGCCCTGGGGATCTCCGGGCCACTGGGGACCTCCAGACCCCTAAAGAAAAACATTGGCCCTTTAATAACAAAAAATATGGGGGTTGCCACCCGGGGCCCTGGGGGCCTCTGGGCCCCTGGGGACCTCCGGACTGCAAAAAAAAATCTAATTCCAAAAATTGGCCCTTTAATAAAAAATACTAAAAAAATAAACTAAAAAATATATATATAAAAAAAAAAAGAGGGGGGTTACCATCTGGGGCGCTGGGGGGCCTCCAGGCATCTGGGCACCTCCGGACCCCCGGGCCCCTTACAGGTGTACTCCCTTTACCCCCCTGATGGCGGCCCTGGGTGTAATGTCAGCATGTGAAAAATGACATTCTGAAGGAAAAAAGCCGTTTAAAACTGACTCGCGGCAGCTCCTGGCAATTGCAGGAGAATTCATTCATAAAAAACACCAAAAAAAAAGCGTGGGTGTCCCCCCAAATTCAATAACCAGACCCTTTAGGTCTGGTATGGATATTAAGGGGAACCCCGCCGTCAATTTTCAAAAAAAAAATGACGTGGGGTTCCCCCGAAATATCCATAACCAGACCCTTCAGGTCTGGTGTGGAATTTAAGGGGAACTCCACCCCAAATAAAAAAAAATGGCGTGGAGTCCCCCCTAAAATCCACACCAGACCCCTTATCCGAGCACGTTGACCTGGCCGGCCGCAGAAAAGAGGGGGGGACAGAGCGCGGTCCCCCCCCTCTCCTGAACCGCACCAGGCCACATGCCCTCAACATTGGGAGGGTGTTTTGGGGTACCCCCCAAAACACCTTGTCCCCATGTTGATGAGGACAAGGGTCTCTTCCCCACAACCCTTGCCCGGTGGTTGTGGGGGTCTGCGGGCAGGAGGCTTATCGAAATCTGGAAGACCCCTTTAACAAAGGGGCCCCCCAGATCCCGGCCCCCCCCTGTGTGAAATGGTAATGGGGTACCTTGTACCTCTACCATTTCACCAAAAAAAAAAAAATGTAAAGGGTTAAAAACGACAAGAGCCGGTTTTTGACAAGTCCTTTATTATCTTCTTTCTTCTTCTTTTCTTCTTTCCTTCGGGTTTCTTCTTCTTCCTCCTTCTTCTTCCTCTGCTTCTGTCTTGGGTCTTCTATTCCCGCATCTTGCCCGGCGTGTTCTTCCATCTTCTTCTCCTTCCGCTGTCCTTCTCGTCCGCATCTTCTTCTTGTTCTTCTTCGCCGGAGCCGCCGCTTCCAATTGAAATCCCTGCTGTCTGCCGGACCACGCCCCCCTCTGACGCCACGGGCAAGCTCTTAGGAGTGTGCTGCAAGTGCGTCAGAGGGGGGTCACATGTCAGAGGGCGGGCAATTCAATTGGAAGCTTGTGAGCGGCTTCTTCTTTGCCAGAGTCGCCGCTTCCAATTGAATTGCCCGCTTTCTGGAACATGTGACCACGCCCCCCTCTGACGCACATGCAGCACACGGGGACTTTCCTAAGAGCTTGCCCGTGGCGTCAGAGGGGGGGCGTGGTCACGCAGACAGCGGGGATTTCAATTGGAAGCGGCGGCTCCGGCGAAGAAGAACAAGAAGAAGAAGAAGATGCGGACGAGAAGGACAGCGGAAGGAGAAGAAGATGGAAGAACATTCCGGGCAAGATGCGGGAATAGAAGACCCAAGACAGAAGCAGAGGAAGAAGAAGAAGATGGAGGAAGAAACCCGAAGGAAAGAAGAAAAGAAGAAGAAAGAAGATAATAAAGGACTTGTCAAAAACCGGCTCTTGTCGTTTTTAACCCTTTACATTTTTTTTTTTGGTGAAATGGTAGAGGTACAAGGTACCCCATTACCATTTCACACAGGGGGGGGGCCGGGATCTGGGGGGCCCCTTTGTTAAAGGGGTCTTCCAGATTTCGATAAGCCTCCTGCCCGCAGACCCCCACAACCACCGGGCAAGGGTTGTGGGGAAGAGACCCTTGTCCTCATCAACATGGGGACAAGGTGTTTTGGGGGGTACCCCAAAACACCCTCCCAATGTTGAGGGCATGTGGCCTGGTGCGGTTCAGGAGAGGGGGGGGCTGCGCTCTGTCCCCCCCTCTTTTCTGCGGCCGGCCAGGTCAACGTGCTCGGATAAGGGGTCTGGTGTGGATTTTAGGGGGGACTCCACGCCATTTTTTTTTAATTTGGGGTGGAGTTCCCCTTAAATTCCACACCAGACCTGAGGGGTCTGGTTATGGATATTTGGGGGGAACCCCACGTCATTTTTTTTAGAAAATTGACGGCGGGGTTCCCCTATAATATCCATATCAGACCTAAAGGGTCTGGTTATTGAATTTGGGGGGACCCCCACGCTTTTTTTTTGGTGTTTTTTATGAATGAATTCTCCTGCAATTGCCAGGAGCTGACAATTCATTATTGACGCGAGTCAGTTTTAAACGGCTTTTTTCCTTCAGAATGTCATTTTTCACATGCTGACATTACACCCAGGGCCGCCATCAGGGGGGTACAGGCAGTACACCTGTAAGGGGCCCGGGGGTCCGGAGGTGCCCAGATGCCTGGAGGCCCCCAGCGCCCCAGATGGTAACCCCCCTCTTTTTTTTTTTATATATATATTTTTTTGTTTATTTTTTTATTATTTTTTTTTAAAGGGCCAATTTTTGGAATTTTTTTTTTTTTTAGCAGTCCGGAGGTCCCCAGGGGCCCAGAGGCCCCCAGGGCCCCGGGTGGCAACCCCCCATATTTTTTGTTATTAAAGGGCCAATGTTTTTTTTTAGGGGTCTGGAGGTCCCCAGTGGCCCGGAGATCCCCAGGGCTCCAGATGACAACCCCCCCCCTTTTTTAAAAAAAAATACAAAAAATTATATATTTTTATATTTTTTTTGTTATTTTTTTAACATATATATATATAATTATGAAAGGGCCCAGAGGGCCCCAGATGACAACCTTTTTGCTTATAAAAATGTTATAAACATTTTATATTTTCCCCAGGTTGTTTTTTTTCTTTAATTTATTTTTTAAAGTGTATTTTGTGCGTGAAGTCGAGAGAAAGGAGCTGGACTGCAGGAGTTGGGAGAAGGCAGACCGTCCCCCCAGAGGCAATCGCCATCCTTCACTCCCCGGTGGCAATGGCGGGTGTGAGGGGGGGCCTCCCACTCACCCCACCCTACCTGCTCCACTTGGGAGCCCGATGGGATAGAGGGACTCCCCCTATGAGGGAGTCTAGCCAACCCAGCCAGCCCTGTAGGTCCTTCGCCTCTCTTTATTTTAGGAGACCTCATGGCCAAAGTGCGTGCGTGTTAAACCAATTTCATGTGCGTGCAAGTGTGGTGTTTTTTTGGGGGGGGGGGGGGTGGGCATACTAAGCACAGGCGTACCTTGCATAGTACACCCATCGGGAGCCAGGCTGAAACCACCAAACTCAATTCACATGTAGCCGAGACCGGGATCCAAACCCTTGGCTGCAGAGGTGAACGGCTTGTCAGTGCAGTGCCATTCACGTTGAGCCACCACAGCTCCCACCCTATGTTAATTTTGTTTAGATATTTTTTTATTTATTTTTCATTAAAGGGCCCAGAGGTTTATTTTTATTAAAGGGCCCAGAGGTCCCCAGGGCCCCCGGATGGCTACCACCTATTTTTTAATATATATTTTTCTATATTTATTTTTTTGTAAAGGAACCCCCCGCTTATCAAATTGCGGCAGCCCCCCCCCATCTCAATTTCAGGCGGCAGCACCCCCCCCTGTTCTCTGCTCCAGGGGGCCCCATGCCTGAAGCTGTGTAAGGGGCCCCATAATTCCTGATGGCGGCCCTGATTCCCCCCCCCCCCCCCCCATGGTACGAAATTTCAAGGAATTTTTAACTTTTATTGTTGCACTTTAACCACTTCCATACCGCGCCTATTCTGGCACTTCTCTCCTTCATGTAACAATTATATTGTATTCCTTGAAAATTACTCAGGACCCCCAAACATTATATATATTTTATTAACAAACACCCTAGGGAATAAAGTGGCGGCCATTTTTTCTTACAAATTTCCAACGGTATTTGCGCCAAAAATTTTCAAACGTTTTTGGTTTTTTTTGGCTTTCAAAAAAAAACCTGTTTCATGAATGACAAAATAAGAAAGCAGTAAAGCTAGCCCAATTTTTAGGGATAAGGTGAAAGATGATGTTACACCGAGTAAATAGATACCTAACTTGTCACGCTTTCATATTGCGCACACTCATGGAATGGCGCTAAACTTCATTATTAAAAATCTCCATAGGCGACGCTTGACTTTTTTTCTCAGGTTACCACTTTTGAGTTACAGAGGAGGTCTAGTGCTAAAATTATTGCTCTCACTCTAACGCACGCTATGATACCTCACATGTGGGGTTTGAAGGGTGTTTACATATGTGGGTGGGACTTGCATGCGTGTTCGCTTCTGAGTGCGAGCTACTAGGGACAGGAGCATTTAATTTTTTTCTTTTTTTTTTTTTTACTTAATATTTTCATGTTTGCACTTTTTTGTCCCTTTTTTTTTATTATTTTTCACTTTTCTTCCTATTACAAGGAATGTAAACATCCCTTGTAATAGGACTAGTGTGTGACAGGTCCTCTTTATAGAGAGAGGCGGGGTCAATTAGACCTGTAGCAGAGCGTCCCAGAGAGAGCCTGGGAAAGTCCAGTTCGGGGTTTATACCTCTCCCAGGCTCCTCTCTTACACGTTCAGGGATCTCTGATCCCTGATCCAGGTCAGGTGTTGGCCCTCTCCCCCAGGCCAATTTAAGCTCACCTGAGCTAACAGCCATTGCTCTGTCCTGGGAAACAGATAGTGTGGATCTGTAGGAGCAAGGAGGTTGTTAAAAGACTGGTGAGCAGTTTGTATTTTGAGCTAACAAGCGGTAGGCTTGTTTAGCTTAGTAGTTAGGGCCTACATATCGTGTAGTTAGAGCCGAGACACGGCTAGGTGTTTGTTTAAACTACTTTTGTTTGTTTTGTTTTCTGCACACTGTACAGCACCTGTAAATAGACTTTGTATAGCTCCAATAAAAATCCCACTGTTGTTCACTTATCCTATGGACTTTGGTATCTGTGCCTGCTCATCCCAGGGAGCTTTTGTACCCGCTACCTATCCCCAGCTTACATATGGTGGAGGCTGCGATCAGCAGTAGTAAGTTACTATTTTAAAAGGCCAGTACCTAAAGTGACAACATGGAGGAAATCCTCAAACAAATGATGTTATCCAATGCTGCACAACAGCAAACTAACGCTGCATTGCAGCAAGCCAATGCTATCGCACAGGAGCAAACCAAGGCGCTGTACAAACAGATTGGTGCTGCACAGGAGCAATCGCAGAGGCAGATTAGTGCTGTACAGGAGCAATCGCAGAGGCTGTTTGAACAGCTTGCCACTGCTGCAGAAGTGGATAGGAAAACCCTGACTAAGGTTGCAGAGACGCTAGCACAGTGGGCACCTGCGGAAATTAAGGATATGGGAGACAAGCCTTCAGCCATCCATGTGGCTCGCTTTCTGTCTAAAATGACTACGGATGATGATCCAGAGGCCTTCCTGTTAACGTTTGAACGGACCGCTGAGAGGGAATGTTGGCCTAAAACCAAGTGGGCAGGACTGATTGCCCCCTTACTTTCTGGTGAATCGCAGAAGGCCTACTATGATCTGGAGTCAGCAGAAGCAGAAGACTACGAAAAGGTCAAGCAGGAAATTCTGGCGCGACTCGGCGTCACCTTGGCCGTTCGAGCCCAACGGTCCACAGCTGGTTCTTCAAAATCGAGAGGCCCCCAAGATCGCAGATGTTCGACCTAATCCACCTGGTGCGAAAATGGCTACAGCCTGAGTCCCTGTCTGCGCCACAAATAGTGGAGCGTGTGGTCATGGACCAATTCCTGAGGTCACTCCCAATTCCCCTGCAGAAGTGGGTGAGTCAAGGGGACCCCAAGTCGGCAGATAACCTGGTGGAACTCGTCGAAAGATACTTTGCTGCAGAGAACCTGGTCACCACCCCCAACAACCGCACGGACTTTCCACCCAAAGCCACGGTCTCCCCAGGCAACCGGTAAGACTGTTCCAGGGGAAGTGGGTGGTAAGCATGGCAAGGAAATAGGGGGGAGGATTTTTGGTGCCAGGACTGAAGTTTGGCGTCCCAAGCAAGGGAAACCACTGCCTGTCAGCAAACCAACTTGGGGAAACATCAGGTGTTTTCGTTGCCAAGAGCTGGGACATGTTGCAGCAAACTGTCCATTGACTGATGAACCAATGCAGTGTGATCTGTCTATTAGAAGGCAGTCTATGTTTGCTGCTGTTTCATGCGCTGCAGCGCCAAATGTGGGGAAACACATGTGTCACATGACTGTTAATGATAAGCCTATTACGGCCTTACTGGACTCTGGAAGTCTGGTTACTTTGGTTACAGCTGAGATGGTTGAAACTGTGAATTTTCATGCTAAAAAAGTTGCTGTGATCTGTGTACATGGGGGATACCCGGGAGTATCCTATAGCCACAGTTCAGTTTAAAACTGGCTTAGGTACGGTGTCCCATGCGGTCGGACTTGTGCCCCACTTGGTGCACGAGGCCATCATTGGTAGGGACTTCCCTAAGTTTTGGGAACTGTGGGATCGTCCCGACCCGGTCGCAGTACCTGACTCAGTCGCAGAGCCAGAGCTCCTGGCTACTTCCGATATTGTGGGTTCAGGGGACTCATCTCAGGGCTCTCCGAGTTTTCCTTTCTCGGTTTATGGCAGGAGAGCTGGAGGAGCCTGAGGAAGTCCCCACAACCAGTAGAGCCGGACAGCCGTCTGCCGACTCGGAGCCTATGTTGGAGTTTACTGACCTTAATGTGCACAAGGAAAATTTTGGTACTGAGCAGAGAAAAGACCCTACCCTTGCCAGGGCCTGGGAAAATGTAATGGTGATTAATGATGTACCTGTTGAACCAGAGGATAGGCCCTGTTTTCCTTATTTCAGCAGCAATGATGATTTACTGTATCGTGTATGTAAAAAGAATGATGAAGTTACTGAACAGTTGGTGGTCCCCAAGCCTTACAGAAGGGTGGTGTTGGAACTTGCCCATGGGCACTTGCTAGGAGGCCATTTAGGGGTTGAGAAAACCACTGAAAGAGTGTTGCGCAGGTTTTACTGGCCTGGGATACAGAAAAATATTGAGAATTATTGTCAATCCTGTCCTGTGTGTCAGATGTCAGCCCCCCAGCCCCACTTCCAAAGTCCTTTAGTGCCCTTGCCCATTATTGAAGTGCCCTTCGAGAGGATTGCCATGGACCTTGTGGGTCCCCTCCCCAAATCCGCCCGTGGTCATCAGCATATCCTCGTGATTATGGACTACGCTACCCGTTACCCTGAGGCCGTTCCCTTACGCGCCGCATCTGCTAAAAATATTGCCAAAGAGCTGTTTATGGTGTTCAGTCGGGTGGGCATCCCTAAAGAAATCCTGACAGACCAGGGTACCCCATTTATGTCACGGATAACTAGGGAGCTGTGCAAGTTATTTAAGGTGACGCAGTTGCGAACCTCTGTGTATCATCCGCAAACGGATGGCTTGTGGAACGTTTCAATAAGACGTTAAAGGGCATGTTAAAAAAGGTTGTTGACAAAGATGGGAAAGACTGGGACTTCCTGATACCGTACCTGATGTTTGCTATCAGGGAGGTTCCCCAGTCCTCTACAGGGTACTCTCCATTTGAGTTGCTTTATGGGAGACACCCTCGGGGACTCTTGGACATAGCCAAGGAAACTTGGGAGGGGGAACAGACACCCCACAAAAGTGTAATTGAGCATATCGCTCAAATGCAGGACAGGATTGCAGCCGTAATACCAGTGGTGAAAGAACATTTACTACAGGCTCAAGCAGCCCAACAGAGAATATACAACCGGGGGGCCCAACTCCGTGTTTTCTCACCGGGTGACAGGGTCCTCGTTTTAGTTCCCACTGTTGAGAGCAAGTTCCTGGCTAAGTGGCAGGGCCCCTTTGAAGTAATTGAAAGAGTTGGGGAAGTCAATTACAAGGTGTATCAACCAGGTAAAAGGAAGCCCGAACAGATTTACCACGTGAACCTGTTAAAGCCCTGGAAGGATAGACTGGCGTTAACTGTGAGGTCCCTACCGGTAACGCCTAAGGGTACTGAATCCCCTCTGATCCCTGAGGTCACGATTCCAGACACCCTGTCATATTCCCAAAAACAGGAAGCTAGAGAGTTCCTAATAAGGAATAGAGAGAAATTTTCAGAGTTGCCTGGCACGACTTCAGCGGTTCAGCATGATATTGTTACTGAACCTGGGGTCCGTGTCAAGCTCAAACCATACCGAATTCCTGAAGCGAGGAGAAAGGACATCAGTGATGAAGTTAGAAGGATGTTGGAACTAGATGTCATTGAGGAATCCAATAGTGACTGGTCTAGCCCCATCGTGTTGGTCCCAAAACCGGATGGCACTTGGAGGTTTTGTAACGACTTCAGAAAGCTCAATGCAGTAACAAAGTTTGACACGTACCCGATGCCCAGGGTAGATGAACTTATAGACCGACTGGCAAGGCCCGTTATCTGACCACTTTGGACTTGACCAAAGGATATTGGCAAATACCCCTGACTAATAGTGCCAAAGAAAAGACTGCGTTTGTGACCCCGGAGGGATCATTCCAGTATAAGAAAATGCCTTTTGGGTTGCAAAATGCCCCTGCAACCTTTCAGAGGGCCATGGACAGGACCCTAAGACCGCACCAGCAGTATGCTGCAGCTTATTTAGATGACATAGTGGTGCATAGCACTGACTGGGAGTCTCACTTGCCCCGTGTCCAAGCTGTCCTTGATTCCCTCTTCAAGGAAGGTTTTACGGCAAATCCCAAAAAATGTGCCATTGGTTTGGAGGAAGCCAAGTATTTGGGCTATACTATTGGCCGTGGAGGTTATTAAAACCCAAGTGAATAAAGTAGAAGCCATCCAGGAGTGGCCACGTCCTGCAAACAAGAAGCAGGTCAGGGCCTTTCTTGGCATTGCGGGATATTATAGAAGGTTTATTCCAAATTTTGCCACTATAGCTGCCCCACTGACAGACCTGACGAAAGGGAAAGACTCCGTAAATGATAAAATGGTCCCCAGTAGCAGAAGAATCTTTCCAAGTCCTGAAGAAGGCTCTTTGTGCACAGCCAGTGCTATACTCCCCCGATTTCTCCAAAGATTTTTTTGGTTCAGACAGATGCCTCTGATGTAGGTATCGGGGCAGTACTATCACAGGTATACAATGGGGAAGAACACCCTGTGGTCTACCTAAGCAGAAAGCTCAATGATCATGAGAAAAAATATGCAGTCATTGAAAAGGAATGTTTAGCCATAAAGTGGGCTGTGGACGCGCTCAGGTACTACCTGTTAGGGCGCCAGTTTGAGTTAATAACTGACCATGCTCCCCTGAAATGGATGGCCCAAAAGAAGGAGACTAATAGGCGGGTGAACCGGTGGTTTTTTGGCCCTCCAGGATTATTCCTTTTCGGTAAAACACAGGCCAGGGGTTGAGATGGGTAATGTAGATGCCCTGTCCCGTGTTCACTCCTGTTGGGCTACAGGTGTTCCAACCCTGGGGTTGAAAACAAGAGGGGAGGGTGTGTAGCAGAGCGTCCCAGAGAGAGCCTGGGAAAGTCCAGTTCGGGGTTTATACCTCTCCCAGGCTCCTCTCTTACACGTTCAGGGATCTCTGATCCCTGATCCAGGTCAGGTGTTGGCCCTCTCCCCCAGGCCAATTTAAGCTCACCTGAGCTAACAGCCATTGCTCTGTCCTGGGAAACAGATAGTGTGGATCTGTAGGAGCAAGGAGGTTGTTAAAAGACTGGTGAGCAGTTTGTATTTTGAGCTAACAAGCGGTAGGCTTGTTTAGCTTAGTAGTTAGGGCCTACATATCGTGTAGTTAGAGCCGAGACACGGCTAGGTGTTTGTTTAAACTACTTTTGTTTGTTTTGTTTTCTGCACACTGTACAGCACCTGTAAATAGACTTTGTATAGCACCAATAAAAATCCCACTGTTGTTCACTTATCCTATGGACTTTGGTATCTGTGCCTGCTCATCCCAGGGAGCTTTTGTACCCGCTACCTATCCCCAGCTTACAGACCCCACATCTGTCCTCCAGGCTGGAAAGCATGGAATTGGAAAAAAAAAAAAAACATCTCATGCTTTCAGCTGCGATCATGTTCGTTCAGCACAGTGGTGTAGTGTGTAGCATGTTCACCTAGCAGCAAAAGGGTTGCTGGTTCGAATCCCGCCCGTGACACTATCTGCCTGGAGTTTGAATGTTCTCCCTGTGCGGGTTTCCTCCCACAATCTAAAAACATGCTGTAAATTGGATCCCGTCTAAACAAGCCCTAATATGCAGTAGGATATTTAGGTTTTGTGCTGCCCTAGGCCTGACCAAATTTTGGCACCCCCTAATAGAAAAATGACCCACCCTTCCTGTCAAGGCCACACCCTGTTTTTTTATGACCCACCCAGGAATTTTCAGGGGACACACACAAGTTCTGGGGGGGGGGGGCGGGGGCACAGGAGTCCCTTAATTTGCCTAGTTTTTCGATCACTTCCTGTTTGGCTATGGGGTAGGAAGTGAAGGCCAATCTCCCCAAACGGACAGGGATAATACAAAATAAACTGACAGAGCTTCTAACCCCCCTCCCCCAACTCTATCCAAAATGAAAGAAAACAAAAAAATAAAAGTGATGATTATAGTTCCAGTTTAACCCCAAATTTCAGATCATTTTATTGAGAGGCTTAAGAAAATATAACCATGCCAATAGGCCAGGATCCAGCGTTGCTAATATGTATGAATGTGTGTTAGGGACCCCCACAAACACCACCCAATGTAAATCAACAATTTTCTTGTTTGTTTTGGGGATGCCTGCACCCCTGATAGGGTAAAGACACCTCACAAATGTTGTCACTTTCTACTTAATTCATTCACTTCCTGCCACATGGCCAAACAGGAAGTGAGGGAAAAACCTGAGTAATGTTTTGTTGGGGACACACAGATCAATCTAAATAGTTTCCCATTTAGGAAATTGCATTTTGCTGTGTACGCCCCAAATTAATATAGATCTTGGACTTTGGGGTCCATTTACTAAAGGCAAATCCACTTTGCACTACAAGTGGACAAGCAAGGAAGAAAAATAAAAACTTGGCGGGATTGGAAGTTAAAACCATCAGTGCTCCCCTTCTTATTTTCATTGCCTACGCTTCTACTGCAGAGCGGCTTTGCCCTTACTAAACCCCAAAGTAACTAATCATTTGGGGTGTACACTGCAGTGCAATTTGCTTAATGGGGACACTAGTTAGATTGACCTGTGTCCCGAAGAAAAGACCATTGGTAGGGTTTTAACCTCACTTCCTGTTCAGCTGTGTGACAGGAAGTGAAGCCAATTATAAGAAAAGGGACACAAAGCCCAACCTAAAAACACTAGCAGGGGTTCTAACACTCAATTGGCTTCCCTCAAACAACCCACAATTAGAATAGGATTGTCTTGTGCTAGTTTCAAGCACAGCGCTGTAAATCAGCACTTCAAGCCTGTCCACCAATGCCTTGAAGGAAGAGGTTGTGTCTTTGAAGCAGCTCCTGTGAAGAACCAGACCCTGAAGGAGAGGGGAGGCTATGGCCTCATCAAGCCCAGGCCAGGGGCTTGTTCCTGGGCAAGGGGAGTTCACCTCCCGCCCGGTACCTCCGAGGACCGTGGATCTCCCGAGTTTTGGGGATTTAAATAAAGAAGAGAAGCAATTTTTGTCGGTCCAGTCCAAGCTGGCAGATTGGACTTTTCCCCAGCAAGGGGAGGATGATCAGCGAATGCTGAGAAGACGCAGCAAAACCAAAGGTTTGATTCAGAAGGCGGCACAAGCTCTCCATTCCAGGATTACAGTGCTGGCCAGTTTAAGGAACAGAAGAGATCGGGCTAGTAGCTCAAAAAGATTCGAATTCAAGGAAGCAATAGACCTGTTGAAAGAGCAGAATGGCCAGTTATGGGGTCTTGTTATGTGTCTCTGTTCTAGAGGGACTGCAGAGAAGGCTTTCCTCCTTTCAATCAGGAGGGAGCTCCAACGTGCCTCTGAGGAGAGCAAGCAGGCAGCAAGGAAAGGCAAGTCAGCATTAGTAGCTGAGGGGGCTGGGGGTTCTCTGTTAGTGGAACCTCAGACCTCAGGGACTATCTCGGAGAGTACCGCTGATGGCGCCCAGGCACCTGCCGGACCCCAACCTGTGAAGAAAGGGGGTACAACATCAAGTGGGAGGTTGTCCCACGAAGCAGGAGGTACTTGCGTAAGTGAGAGAGGTCTCAACCCCGTGGTGAGTCTTTCTTGTCTTCCGCCTTGTCTTTTGGTCACCGTGAAGAGTGTGTCTGGTTCCCAGCAAGATCAGGGTGATAAGCCTGCTCCTGGAAGCGGGGGTGCTTTGGCCTCTGTGAACCCAGCAAGTAGCCTACAGCAGGGTCAGCCGGCCGTTGTGGTGGCGACCGCTGCGGGTTTACAGGGTGAGGGGCAGGCATCTACCGCGGATCCAGTTGAGATGGACTGTATGACATCTAGTATGGAAGAAGCTATGGCTAGGATAGCAATGGCTGCCGAGGGAGAGGGCACGCCACGCCATGTGGAGCCTCCTGCTTCTGGACGACCAATCAGCAGTGACTTGGAGGGCATTTCCGCTGTGCGGGAATCTCCCGTGATTGGGACGGAGCCGCGACCGGAAGTGACGTCAGCACGTGACCCGGAACCGGAAGTGACGTCAGCGGGTGAACCGGAAGTGGCTGTGGTGACACCCGGAGCTCCATTTCCCGGCCAGGTCCGGTCCTCAGCTTTGGAACAGAATACCCAGGGACTTGTGAGTACTTCTCCATCTGCGGGTCTCCCTTCTGAACAGGCTCCAGTTTGGGGGGATCACCCTGCGGGACATTTAGATGATGAATGTTTGGCAATGGATTTTATTAGAAAGTTAGAAGGTTCCCAGTCTGCAGCTGTGACAGAAGTCCATGTAGGTTCCTATGGAGCCTGTGAAGAGATGGGGGACTCTGGTTTTAATATGGATGATACTCAATTGGCTCAGGTACAGGAAGTTGTGTTGGGGTCGGGCCCCCTTTCGGGTCCTTCAGTAGTGAGGGGGAGGGCAGCGAGTCATGAGGAGACTGCCCAGGTTGCATCAATGGAGGTCCTGAGGGGGGTTGGTCCATTTGATGCACCCCAACCTGCGGGAGTTATCACAACCTCTCAGGAAGAGAGCTTGCTCAATGCTTTGAGGGAGGGCAGGTCTTATGCCCAAGTGGCTGGGTTAAGTGCTCCCTTGGATCATATTTACAGCAAGTTCGGTGCCCGCAATTTCAGGGTTCCCCCTGCGCAAGAGCAGCGGGGTGAGGGGGCATGGTCCAGGGGAGGTGGTGGTACAGAACGCAGGAGGAGGAATGTGGTGCAACTAAAGTTTATTGGTGAAGGTCAGTGCCCGTCCCGAGGAGGGGTCATCGATATGGTCCTCTCTCTGGGAGTAAGGGCGTCTGACCTCTTTGCGGTTATCCATCCGGGAGGTTCAGTAGAGTTTGATTTTAGTTTTATGTCAGTCATCGTTATGGAAATGTTTTTGTTGAATTATGAACTAGTTAAAAGACAGGACCCATGGTCCAAGTTCTGTTTGACCCCCCTGTCTAGGCAGGAGGAGGTCAAAAATGTAACCATCCTGGTACGCAATGAATCCCTTCCTCCGGAAGACATTGCGACCTGGTTGACCCGTCATGGCCAGCTCCAGTGCCCCCTTTGGAAGAAGGTGGATGAAAGGGGGATCTGGACAGGGGCCTGGGGGGTTAAGATTAAGTTGAAGAGGCAGGGAAATAGCACGGCTCATATCCCTGGGAGTGCTTTCATTGGGAGAGACAGAATTTTGGTTTTTTATCCTGGACAGCCTAAAAGGTGTTTTAAGTGCGGGTCCCCCACTCACTTGAGCGCTGAATGCACTGTTGTGAAGTGCACGCGCTGTGGTGGGAGGGGTCACCTGGCGGACGGGTGTGCCTATATTAGATGTAATCTTTGTAACAAGTTAGGTCACCCTTTCAGTCGATGTCCGCAGGCTTATAGGGGTAATGTGCAAGAGGAATCTGGGGTGTCGGAGGGTTTCACCTCGGACACTGATTCTGAGATGGAGGGGGGTGGGCAGGCCGCGGGTGCTTCTAGATCTGGTGGTCGGGCTGCCCCTATGCCCCAGAGGCAAGGTTCTGTCAAGAGGAGGGCGGGGGTTGGTGCAGCTGCCCCTGATCCTCCAGGTCAGAGTGGAGTGGACATTGATTCTGAGGTAGAGGGGGGTGAGGAGCCTCAAAGGCAGGGTCTCATCAGGAGGAGGGCGGGGGTTAGTGCAGTAGCCCCTGACCCTCCGGGTCAGAGTGGAGTGTCAGGAGGTGGTGGGGTTTTCCTTGGGGGGCCTCCTAAGTTTTTGCTGGACTCCTCTGCCTTAGACACCGATTCTGAAGTAGAGGGGAGTGAGGAGGGTTTGGTGGTTCCCCCTGGGGGGGGGGGGTGTTGGGGCCAGTCTGTGCTATCCTTCCCCCCTCTTCCCTTTCTCTTCCAGTTGCCCCCTCCTCTCATTCTTGTTCTGTTCCCCTCCCGCTTTCTTCCCGTTTTGCCCCGCTCTCCCCCCCCCCCGGGTGGATTTTAATGCGTTGGGTGGTGCAGTAACCCAGGAGGATATGGAGGTGGCCCTTGGGTCACAGAAAAGACCTCAGGCCGGGTCAAGTGAAGAGCCCTCAGAGGGTATGAGTGGGGTGGGCCCAGCAGCCGGTGATACTGGTTGGGTAGTGCTTAGGAAGAATAAGAAGAAAAAGAAAAAAAGTAAAAAAGGTGTTAATGAGTGATGCGGGAGTGGGTTCTGTGCCTTGTTCTAAGCAGGATGAGGGTGCGGGTGCCGCAGAGTAATTTGTTATTTTACTAGTCGGTTAATATAGCGGGTTTTTGTTCGATGTTTATGATGTATAGATATGTGGTCTGTTGATGGATTTGGCTAGCTATGACCTGGTGCAGTGGCCAGATGGGGCAGAGGCTGTAGGTTTCTGCAGTTGATGCCAATAGGCTTGCGCAGGTAGTTGGCTAATCCGCGTAAAATATGCCATATATAGTATTTTGTTATTCTTTCTTTTGTTTCTTATGGACCTTAATTATGGGTATGCACCAATAGTGACCCAAAGTGCAATGAGCCGGATAATGGAGGGTGATAAAAGTTTGCCCAACCTGATAGAGGTTAGCACTGGTGAATTGGTTGCGTGTTATTAGTCTGTGTTTTCAAGGTTTGTAAATTCAATGTTGGTTTTATAGGAGTGTTATAGTTGTTTAAATGATTATCTTGTATATGTAAATGTTTGTAAGCAGTGTGAGATTTTCTTGATGTTTCCCCGTTATTGTAAATTTGGTACCTAATGTCGTGTCTGAATAAACAAAAAATTTCCACCAATACACCACCCCACCCCCCCCCCTCCAAACAGGCCCTGTTTGCAGGTTTTCCTACATCTTGCACATGTGCTTTAAAAAGTCTGGACATCAATTCTAGGAAACAATACTTACCGCTTTGTCCTTCCTTTTCTGGTGACTAAACATTTCATGCATACACACCAGGAAAGAGCTTAGAGACAAATCACACTTGATGGTTTAGGCCCAAACTATTTCAGCTGCAGCGGTTGAAATCCATAGCATTAAAAAAAATATCACAAAACAAACTTCAAAATTTGAAAGTAATTTTATTGGTCCACAAAACAAGGAAAGCAAAACAAAAAATTAAAAATAAACACAAAAAATAAAAATAAAAACAAAAAAGACCAACGTTTATTTCACACAGTCATTGGAAAATAAATCATGCTTTTGAAATAACAGAATAGACCCACAGGATTAAAACATTAGTCATTAACATCTTGAGAAACATTTAGCAAAATTATGCAGCAGACAAAACATCAAAAAAACAAAACTTGCTCCAAAACATCTCTGTTTCGCTCCACTATTACTTCCAGCCAGCAAATCTGCCCCCTCTGAGGGCAGCTGACACGTGCACTATCCACGCTTTTTATAACATGTGTGCTAATGAACCAATTGGAAACACATGAAGAAATGTCAGCCTCTAGTTTGTGTGCACTTGTAACTGCTTACACCTGTTAAGGATGTCCTTAAATTACTAAGCCAAAAAACAAGCTTTCTGAGCATGCTCAGAAAGATGCATGTCATTTTCAGGCTCAAACACCCAGCTTATTTTTCTAAGTGTTCGAGCATGCCCAGTTCACTCGAGATGCATTACCAGAATCAAATCTGCAATGGCGGATGAAAGCATTAGAGGTGTTTTATTTTTTTTTGGTCCCCCTGAACTGATGCTTTCCAACCTGAAGGGGAGGTCTTATAGAATTTTTATGTAACAAACATAAATAATAATAATTAAAACGCCCCTGTCCCTAGTAGCTCGCAGTCAGAAGCGAACACGCAGCATTTTTTTTTTCCGGTTACCAGTTTAAATTTACAGATGAGGTCTAGTGCTAAAAGTATTCCTCTCGCTCTTACGCACGATATGATACCTCACATGTGTGGTTTGAAGGATGTTTCCATATGTGGGCGGGCCTTAAATGTGTAAGTCCCGCCCACATATTTAACCCCCGTTTAAACCCCACATGTGAGGTATCATAGCGTACGTTAGAGCGAGAGCAATACTTTTAGCACTAGACCTCCTCTGTAAATCTAAACTGGTAACCTGAAAATAAATAAAAAAGTGTTGCCTATGGGTATTTTCAAGTACTGAAGTTTGGCGCCATTCCATGAGTGTGTGCAATATTAAAGTGTAACATGTTGGGTATCTATTTACTCGGTGTAACATCATCTTTCACATTATGGCCATAAATTGGGATAACTTTAGTGTTTTCTTAATTTGTAACCACTTGAGCCCCAGACCATATTACTGGTCACTGACGGGGCCAGTTTTTGCATTTCAACACTGCGTCATTGTTTTTTTGTTTTTTTGGTGGTATTTGATCACCTCTGCGGTTTTTCTTATTTTTGCTTGAACCAAAAATATAGCGACAATTTTGTAAATAAAAAGACAACTTTTTTACTGTTTGCTATAATAAATCTCCCCCAAAATATATTCAAAAAGTTTTTGCCCTCAGTTTAGGCCGATACGTATTCTTCGACATATTTTTGGTTCCAAAAAATCGCAATAAGCGTTTGATTGGTTTGGGCAAAAGTTATAAGTAGGGGTTGGTCTTATGGATTTTTTAGGAATATATTTTTGTTTTACTAGTAATGGTGGCGATCATTGATTTTTCTGGCTACTGCGACATTGTGGCGGACATATTTTTGTGAGCTTTGGCATTTTTCTAGCGAGCAATGGTATACAAATGCATTGCTTACTATAAAAATGTCACTGGGAGGGAAGGGGTTAACACTAGGGGCGAGGAAGGGGTTGATTATGTTACCTGGGTGTGTTCTAACTGTAAAGGGGGTGGGACTGTCTAGGGGAAATGACAGATCGCTGTTCATACATTGTATGGACAGACGAGCAGGCATTCCCCCCCCCCCTGACAGGACCGGGATAAAGGGGAACTCCACACCAAATGTAAAAAAAAAACGGCGTGGGGGTCCCCCTCCAGGTGCACAACAGGCTCTTAGATTTGATCTGGAACATAAGGGGTTAAACCCACGCCAAAAACGGCGTGGGGTTCCCCCTCAAATCCAGACCAAACCCTTCTCCCAGGCACGCAGTCTGGCCGGACAGGAATGGGGGTGGGGACGAGCGAGCGCCCCCCCCCCTCCTGAGCCGTACCAGACCACATGCCCTCGACATGGGGGAGTGTGTGATTTGGGGGAGGGGGGCACTGCCCCCCCACCCCAAAGCACTCTTGTCCCCATGTGGATAGGGACAAGAGCCTCTTCCCGACAACCCTGGCCGTTGGTTGTCGGGGTATGCGGGCGGGGGGCTTATCAGAATCTGAGAGCCCCCTATAATAAGGGGGCCCCCAGATTCTGGCCCCCCACCCTATGTGAATGAGTATGGGGTACATCGTACTCCTACCCATTCACCGGGTGGAAAAGTGTAAACACAAATAAACCACACAGAATAAAATAATTTAATAGTCAGCTCTGGGGGTCTTCTGCCGGGACCCCCCACCACCAGCCCATTGGGCCCCGGGCTTCGCCGTTTTCTGCCGGGGGGGCGACACCCACCGATGCTCTCCGCCATGTTCAGCCAGGCCCCCACCCCAAAATAAGCTCTTTTACATCCGGGGGGGCCGGCCGAAAACAGCGGAGAACAACGGGGGGCGGAGCCCCTCCTCGGTCTTCTAGACGTTTTCTGCCAGGGGGGCTCCAGCCCCGCACCGGTCTTCGCCGCCGCCTTCCGCCGGGGGGGGGGGGGGGACACCCACCGATGCTCTCCGCCATGTTCGGCCAGGCCCCCACCCCAAATTAAGCTCTTTCACATCCGGGGGGGCCGGCGGAAAATGGCGGAGAACAACGGGGGGCGAAACACCTCCTCGGTCTTCGCCGCCGCCTTCTGCGGGGGGCACCTGCCTCCCGCGGGCTGATGGCTGTCTTCCGCCGGGGGGTACACCTACCCCGCCCCCGGTCTTCGGCGCCGCCTTCCGCCGGGGAGAGAGACACCCACCGATGCTCTCCGCCATGTTCGGCCAGGCCCCCACCCCAAATTAAGCTCTTTCACATCCGGGGGGGGGGCGTCGGAAAATGGCGGAGAACAACGGGGGCGTCGCCACTCCTCGGTCTTCTAGCCGTTTTCTGCCGGGGGGGGGGAGGAACACCCACCGATGCTCTCCGCCATGCTCGGCCGGGCCCCCACCCCAAAATTAAGCTCTTTCACATCCGGGGGGGGGGGGGGGGGCGGCCGAAAACAGCGGAGACCAACGGGGGTGTCGCCCCACCTCGGGCTTCTCCGCTTCTGCCTGGCTCCTCCCGAGGCCAGGGCTTCTTTCGCCGTCTTCCGCCGGAGGGCGCCACTCTCCGGGCTTCTCGTCGCTGTCTTCCGCCGCGGGGCACCACCCGCGGGCTTTGTCGGCTTCTGCCTGGCTCCTCCGCGGGGGCCAGGCCTTCTCGTCGCTGTGTCGCCGTCTTCTGCCGCCGCCCCCTTCGACGTTTTCTGCCGGGATGAGGGTCGCACATCCCATCCCGAACTTGGACGTGGCGGGCTTCTCGTCGCCGTCTTCCGCCGCCGCCCCCTTCACCACGAAGCTCCGTGCCTGTGTGGGAGGGCAGCGGGCTTCGAAGTTGTCGGCCGGAGTGAGGGTCGCACATCCCACTCCGGACTTCTAGTCGTTTTCGCCGCCGCCCCCTTCACCAAGAAGCTTCCTGCTTATGGGGGAGGGCAGCGGGCTTCTCGTCGCTGTCTTCCGCCGCGGGTGACACTCGCGGGCCTCTTCTTCCATTCGATGTTGACACGGCGAGGTCCGGCGCCGAAATGCCGACAGAGCGGTGGGCACGGACTTATATTGGCATAGGGCGTGGTTATGCCACCATGTGACCTTAACCCATGTGACATCACATTTCCATCATGCCCTGTGATGTCACATGGGTTAAGGTCACATGGTGGCATAACAACGCCCACGCCCAATGCCAATATAAGTCCGTGCCCACCGCTCTGTCGGCATTTCAGCGCCGGACCTCGCCGTGTCAACATCCCCCAAAAGTCACTTTCGCTTTCAATTCGGCCCGCCACACACGTTCAAACACATGTCACTACACTTCCCCTGCATCACCCCCCTCCCTCCCCTCATAAACTCCCACCCGAATCCCCGATGTTTACAGAACTAAATGCCGTACGCCAGCTCTGTACTGGCGTGCTGTGCGCCCTCTCCTGGGCACATTAGGCAGTTTAGTAAATGAAGAAATACACTGCACTGGCAGTGTATCTCTTTTGTAAATATCAAAAACGGTTTTACTCCTGCTTGTGCACCATGAGTCATGGCGCACAGGCTTGGTAAATCAGCCCCCAAGTGTCATGAAATTTCCCTGTTTCGTCATTAGCTTGTGCTACTGTGTCCTCCATGTGACAGATCTCTGAGACTTTTTGCAACCACTCCCGAATAGTCGGAGTGGACGTGGATTTCCAGTATAATGGAATCAGGGACTTAGCCGCATTCAGAAGGTGCCTGGATAAAGAGCGTTTGTATCTTCTGTATGAAAAACTATTGATATGGAGCAGACAGCAAGCTGCATCGAGTGTCAGATCTGTTTCAGTAATATTTTTTATCATCTCAATGACCCTAGTCCAGTACCCTTGTATCTGTGGGCACTGCCATCAAATATGGATGAGAGTGCCCACCTCAGTGTGACAGCGCCAGCAAAGGTCTGAAGTGTCAGGGTACCACTTGTGGAGTTTAGCAGGGGTGGCATACCATTGCGTGAGCAGTTTGTATGCCGTTTCCTGAGTCCTGGTGCTGAGTGAGCACTTGTGCGAGAATACGCAGGCCCTGTGCCACTGTTTGTCTGATAGGCTCACCTTAAGATCCTTGGACCACCTGTCCCTGAAGTGGACCGGATCGTTCGGGGAGGAGTTCTGAATCCAGGCGTAAGACATAGAGGTAACTTTTCCGATCGCTTTTTTCTCCAGGCACACTGATTCTAACTCCGTTAGCTGTCTGTTGAACTGGCCCCTACGACGTGTGTCATTTGCGTAGCTACGAATCTTGAAATAGGTCCATAGCGGTAACTGTGGGCATCTCATGTCTGCCTTTAAGGCCTGAAAATCCTTAAATCGCATATTTTGAAAACAGTGTGTGGCCAGTAGGGGGGTATCCTTGTCAACCATGTGCAGGGAAGAGTTTCCCACACCTGGTATAAAATCTGGGTTATCCTTCAGTGGGGTGGCACATTTGCTGTTTAATAGCACCTAAACGCATTTGCTGTTACTGCACGTTTGCTGTTTAAAAGCACCTAAACGCATTTGCTGTTACTGCACGTCTGCTGTTTAATAGAAACTAAACGCATTTGCTGTTACTGCACGTGTGCTGTTTAATATCACCTAAACGCATTTGCTGTTACTGCACGTGTGCTGTTTAATAGCAACTAAATGCATTTTCTGTTACTGCACATGTGCTGTTTAATAGCACCTAAACGCAGTTGCTGTTACTGCACGTTTGCTGTTTAATAGCACCTAAGTGACCTGAGGTCACTGACTCTACGTGGGTGCCTGATAGCAGAGAGGAGGAGGAAGAGGAGGAGGAGGAGGACGACAAGGCACAGGCACATCTCCAAAGAGACAGGATGCCCTCCAGGGGCCAGCTTAAGGGCAGCACATCAACTGCATTACATTACAGAGCTACGCCTGTGCAGGGCGCTGCTGTGTCTCAACGTTACTGCAAAAGTTCTTTGGCGTGGGCCTTTTTTGAGACATGTGCATCAGATCGCACCATTGCTATTTGCAACATATGTCTCAAGCGTATCTCGCATGGCCAAAACATCACCCGCTTGGGCACCACATGCTTGACCAGACATATGTCGACCTGCCATGCAGTTTGTTGGCAAGCATACCAGAAAGACCCACACCAAAGAACAAAGCGGACCTCCCCTTGCCCGTCATCAGCTGGGACCTCCAACCCCACTAGACCCTCAGTCCTCTCTGAAGCCTGCACTGATAGGACTGAAGGTGTAGAAATGGGTGTGTCACAACCTAGTAGTACATGCGGGCAATCTACTGATAGTACCAGACAAATTTCCCTGCCCCAGCTGCTGCAGCACCAAAATAAGTACTCTCCCAACCATCCACATGCCCAGCAGTTGAATGCTAGCTTAGCGAAATTGCTAGCACTTCAACTGCTACCTTTTCAGTTGGTAGATTCTGCCCCCTTCCGTGAGTTTGTGGAATGTGCGGAACCTCAGTGGCAAGTACCCAAGCGCCACTTTTTCTCACGGAAGGCGATTCTGGCTCTCTACCAGCATGTGGAAGGCATCTTCCATCTTCGCTGGACAGGACGGTCAGTGGTAAGGTGCATCTTACTGCTGACTTATGGTCCAGAAGGCATGGACAGGGACGTTACCTCTCTTTCACGGCGCATTGGGTGACTCTGCTGGCAGCTGGGAAGGACGCAGGGCAAGGTACAGTAGTGTTGGAGGTTGTTCCGCCACCACGCCTCCAAAACACTACTATTGGTTGTGACACACCTCTCCTCCACCCCCTCCTCTTCTTCTTCCTCTGTGGCCTCTTCCTGTGCTGATGTCCCCTCGGAACCAGTCGTGCTCCGTAGGCGTACGAGGGGCTACTCAGAAATGCAGGCCAAGAGATGCCATGCGTTGCTAGAGCTGGTGTGCTTGGGAGACAGGAGCCACACTGGGGCAGAGGTTCTGTCAGCTCTGCAGGGGCAGGCTCAGAGGTGGTTGACACCACGCCAGCTTAAGCCTGGAATGGTGGTTAGCGACAATGGCACCAACCTCCTCTCTGCCCTGCGACAGGGAAAACTGACTCATGTGCCCTGTTTTGCTCGTGTCCTGAATTCGGTGGTGCAGCGGTTCTTGGGCAGGTACCCGGGCTTACAGGATGTCCTGAAGCAGGCCAGGAAAGTCTGTGTGCATTTCCGGAGGTCATATAATGCCACTGCTCGGCTGACAGACCTCCAAAGTGAATACAACCTGCCCAAGAACCGTCTAATCTGTGACATGCCCACCAGATGGAACTCTACATTGGCCATGCTGCAGTGGCTGCCAACGCAGCAGAGGGCCATCAATGAGTACCTGTGCCAATATGGCAGCAGAACTGGGAAATTGTTTTTTTCTCCCCACGCCAGTGGGCCTGGATCAGGGATGCATGCACTGTCCTGTCACCATTTGAGGAGGCCACGAGGATGGTGAGCAGGGACAGTGCATGCATCAGTGAGACTGTCCCTCTTATTCACATGTTGGAGCACACGCTACGTGGAATAATGGACAGAGCCCTTGAGGCAGAACAGAGGGAGGAAGAGGAGGACTTCCTTACCTCTCAAGGCCCCCTTTATCCAGACAGTGGTCTTGCTTGCCCACCTAGCACACAGGAAGAGGACGAGGAGGAGGATGATTGTATCAGCAGCATGGAGGTGGAGCCTAGCACTCAGCATCAGCAGCAGTTTTCAAGGGATCACTTACAGTCCCAAGGAACCCATGGACTTTTACGTGGCTGGGATGAAGTGGCTGCGGATCCTGTCGTCCTCAGTGACCCAGAGGACTGTGCCTTGAATGCCTCAGCAAACCTACGCTGCATGGCCTCCCTGATCCTGCAAAGCCTGCGTAAGGATCCTTGTGTTAGTGGTATCAAGGAGAGGGATCATTACTGGCTGGCAACTCTCCTTGATCCACGTTACAAGAGTAAGGTTGCGGAGCTTATCTTGCCATCGCAGAGGGAGCAGAAGATGAAACTTCTACGGGAGGCCTTGCAGAAGGGTCTATGCAACGCGTTCCCAGAACCTGGGGGATTACCAAATCCTGGTCCTGGACAACGTGTTGCTGAGGCTTCGGTGAGTCACAGAAGGAGCGGTGGAGAAGGTGGCTGTCTGACCGATGCCTTCAGACAATTTTTTAGTCTGCAGCCCCAAGGTCTGACCGGTTCCAGCAACCATCGCCAGCGTCTGGTTTACATGGTGTGGGAATACCTAGGGGCAAGATTCGACTTGAACACCTTCCCCACCGAAAATCCTCTGGCTTACTGGGTCTTGAGAATAGATCACTGGCCAGAGCTTGCACAGTACGCAATTGAGCTACTGGCTTGCCCTGCATCCAGCTTTCTTTAAGAACGCACATTCAGTGCTGCTGGAGGCTTTGTGACCGATCACAGGGTGCGCCTCTCCACCGACTCCGTCGATCGACTGACCTTCATCAAAATAAATCAGGCTTGGATCAACACCAGCTACCAAGGACCTGATGCAGATGTAACTGAATAATTTTTTTGAAATGTCAGATCCCTTTGAGACTGCCAATGCTGATGCTGAGTGACTGTCCTGTTATGCTGCTGATGGAATATCCTTTTCCTCCTCACTGATCTTGTTTTTGTTTCTGGGCTCCGCCACCAGTGCCTAAGGCCTAATTTTTTTGCCCCTGTTTAACAGGGGCGTCTAATAACAATTTTTGATGCAATACTTTGCATGTGGCTCTTTGTTGCGCTCCAATTACTGTATCCGTGAGGGGTTGCAGTGTTGTGTTGTGCCTAAGGCCCAATGTTTCTGCCCCTGTTTAACACCCCCCCCCCGCTTCTTAACTTTCTTTAATGAGACATGTCACTGTCGTCAGCGCCCCCCGCTTCTCATTTTTAATGTGCCATGTCATTTTGCTTAGGGCCCCAGGGAGGTCAGGATTGGCACTGGGTCTTGTAATGACCTCGGGGGAGTGGTGGCGGGGAAACTCGAGCTATTTTTTTCAATGATGTGTATCCATATTGCAGGAAACAAACATTACATTAAAGCCGCAAGCAGTATTACATTTTTTCTTATAGTAATCTCATGTTGTGCAGGGACATTTCTAAACACGTGCCACTAATTTAGACACCCAGCAGGTACAATATTTAAAGTAATTTTTCATTTTTTATTTTTTACTTTAAGCATCATTAAAATCGCTGCTTCAGAAAAAACAACCATTTTTAAAACCTTTTTTTTCCATTGATACATGTTCCCTGGGGCAAGACCCGGGTTCTCAAAGATGTTTTCCAACAATAACTTGAATATTGGGCTTTAAAATGAGCGCTTTTGAATTCGAACGTTCGAGTCCCATAGACTTCAATGGGGTTCTAAATGTTTGCGCGAACGGGCGGCCTGTTCAAACGTTCTGGTGCGAACCGAACGCGGGGGTGTTCGGCTCATCCCTACTAACCTCAGTTGTGGTTCACTCCCGTTTACCAGAGCCGTTACAGGCTGATGGTTCTCTACCCTGCTCAGGACCTGTCACCCAAGAGACTAGACCCATCCTTACCACTACAGACAGTGGCCACCAAGTGATCTTATGTTTTGACAACATATGCTCACCGTTATTCCCCATCATCCTGGGACTTCCGTGGCTACAAGCTCATAACCCACAGATTAACTGGAGTAAGAAAGAAATCTCCTGATGTGGGTTGGAAAAGAAGGTGTAATCTCTTTCTTCCGCATGTAGTAACCTCCATATATCTACTAATTGTACCTCATGCATTTTCCTCAATATACCTTTCCTGATTTTCTCCGGACTCGATGATGTCCCTGAGGACACATCTACTCCGGGGTCCAAGGCAATATTAAAGTCTCCTCCCAGAATCAACTTACCCTCAGCAAACTCGACTAACTCTGCAAGGACTTTTTTAATAAACATATCTTGGTGTAAGTTTGGTGCATACAGCGTGGCCAGTGTTACCTTGACCCCTCCAATACTACCCTTGAGAAAAAGAAACCTACCCTTAGGGTCCAGGCGTTTGTCTACCAATGCCCATGCCACTCGATTGGAGATCAAGATTGATACTCCTTTAGATTTTGCTTCTTGGTTCATTGCGTGGTACACACATGGAAAGAATCTATTCTGAAGGAATGGTGAATCACCTCCTCTAAAGTGTGTCTCTTGTACATACGCCACATCCGTCCCCCATTTTCTTAAATCATTCAGCAGCATTCTGCGTTTTTCTGGGACATTAAGTCCTCTGACATTCAAAGATGTTACCTTTAAACCCTCCATCTCGGGGCAAGATAGAAGAAAAAAAAAAAAAAAAAGATGAGATATATATATATATATATATATATATATATACATATACACATATATATACATAGAGATACATACACATATATATACAAACACACACACATAAATCATTCCCTCCCTCCCCTATTCACCCCCTCCCCCCTCTAAGCCCCTAAGGGAAACAACACCCCTGACTGGCTCTTCCTTCAGTTACCTCCGTGGGTGTAAACCTAACTACAGGGGAAGTGACCAAGAAAGGCCAAGTAGCTCACACCCAACCCCCCCTCCCCCCGACTATATTTATCGCTTTTCCAGTCCTTTCCAGCCTTCTACCTGCGCCCTTGCAAATATTTTTTTATTTTCCCCTCCTTTCCTCTCCCTTTTAAGACCTTGTTATACCAGCACCTTTTAATCTTTATAGCTTATATTTTATTCATATAATTATTTAGATTATTACCGAGCTAAGCAGAGGGAAAAAAGGGGGAAGAAAAAAAAAAAAGGACAGAAAGTGACGTTGTCTAGAATGCAAAAAAGAAAACTTATATTCTTATATTCTATACTTGTGGGTATATATCCCTAAGTATATTCCAAGGCTCAAATACCCTGTTTACCCTGTTTCACATGAAATAGAGAGAAAAAAGGGGCGGGAAATATATAATCCCCAGGATTTTACTTTCTTCTCCATCCAACTAGCTCACCCCCCTCCCCCCCATTTACCCCCCCCTCCCCATTCAACATTTACACAATTCCACTACCCCAGCACCCCAGCTTTCCACCCCCCAGGCCCCCTCTCAAGTGGTTTCAGCGTGAAGAAAAAAACCAAAAAAAAAAACAAAAAAAAAATATCCCAGTGAAAACATTTCAAGTTCTTAATCAGTACACAATCTGTGCACTTCTGTGATCCTCTGTGAGAAAATAAATAAATAAATAAATAATCCTCTTCAGTGGCGTGATCTATTAGTCTCACCCTCACATTATTCTTATTTAACCACATATACGGCCACAGAATGGCTCGTACAGGCACAAGGGCGTAAATTTATGTCCCCGCCTTCGTGCGGTTCGGGGGTCCCATCGGGACCCCCTCCGCGGCGTGCGGGGGTCCCCCTGGCTCCGGGAGCGATCCGGGACGAGCGGGCAGATGTCGGTGTTTACCCGCCCCCCCGCGATCGCTCCCAGCCAATGCGCGCGCTCCCCCTTCTGTCACTTCCTCCTCCTGTGTAAACACAGGAAGGGGGAAGTGATGTAATCTCCCATCGCAGCAGTATTTCCAACCGCTGCGATGGGAGAAACACCTCACAGTAAGTCCTGCACCAACACTACACTGACATACACACACATAGGCACATTAACCCCTTGCGATCTGCCCCCCCACCCCCCTGTCACAGTGTCACTGAATGCAGTGATCTAATCACTGCATTTAGTGTCAGTGTGACAGGCAGTGTAAAATCAGTTAGTGTTAGGTTCAGGATAGCCCCCCACCCCCCCCTAATAAAGTTTTAACCCCCTGATCACCGCCCTAGTTAACCCTTTCACTCCCTATTGCCAGCGTCACTAAGCGATCATTTTTCTGATCGCTGTATTAGTGTCGCTGTTCCCGCTAGGTAGCTATTTTTTTTTATTGCGATTTTTTTTTTTACTAAAGACATGTGGCTAAATAAATTTTGGCCTAAATGTTTGACTAAAATTTAGTTTATTTGATTTTTTTTTAACAAAAAGTAAAAAATAGTGTTATTTTTTCTCAAAAATGTCGCTCTATTTTTGTATATAGCGCAAAAAATAAAAATCGCAGAGGTGATCAAATAACACCAAAAGAAAGCTCTATTTGTGGGAAGAAAAGGACGCAAATTTTGTTTGGGAGCCACGTCGCACGACCGCGCAATTGTCTGTTAAAGCGACGCAGTGCCGAATCGCAAAAACACCTTGGGTCATTTACCAGCGTATTGGTCCGGGTCTTAAGTGGTTAACATATTTATCCACTGTTTATCCACTGTGGTAAAACTCTCTATACACTCTATACACCCATCCCCAAAAACAAAAAAAAAGAACAAACAATCGAAAGAGGGGAGACCCAAAGAAAAATTTCTCCCCATTTAAATAAACTCTGAATCATCTACTAAATTATACCCTGTAACATTCATACCCCTCCATGTGCAAGGGCTGGGTGAGAGAAAGGCCCGGGCCCGCCAGGGGGGAGGAGAAGGAAAAAAAAAAGGGGGGGCGGGGCAATAAGCCTTCTATCCCAAAAAAATACTTAGGCTTTCCCCACAACAATCCTTCCTCTTATCTATCTTCTGTATCTCTATGCCCCTGAACTTCATTCTTTCTAATCCACTCCTATTGTCTTTTACCACTTCTTGGGCCTGGTAAAAATTGCAGCCAATCCGGTACTTCGATTGGGTCCGTTCCTAGGAATTTAAACACATCAGGGAGGTCCAAAGGCTGCTGTAAATTTATTGTCCGTGATTCCTTCCTGATTGTTAGAGAGATCGGGTATCCCCAACGATATGTCCCCCCCAGTTTCCTTATTTTATCTAAAAGTGGGCGCAATATCGCTCTACATTGTAAAGTGGCCCGGGATAAATCTGGGAGGATTTTTATCTGGGCCCCTTCAAAGACAATTTCTCCTGCCTCCCATGCCTTCCGACTGATCAGTTCCTTATGTATATAGCGATGGAAGCAACAGATTACATCTCTAGGTCTGCTCAGATTCGTTGACCGGGGACCCAATGACCTATGCAGTCTCTCAAATTCAAAGACCTGGTTGAGGGGTGGAGTGGCCAACTGAAAAAATACTGCCATTATGGTTGCTTGTAATGCTTCTTTCTCCACACTTTCAGGGACCCCTCTAAACCTTAAATTTTTGCGCCTATTACGGTCTTCCATTTCCTCCAGCCTTAACTGAAAGGAATCCACCTGGGGGGGCCTAGACATATAGATCTGTTCAATACTCGTTAAACGTTCGTCTAGTCTAGCCAGCAATAATTCATCATTCTCCACCTTATCTGCCAATTGCTGGACCTCCCCCGAACAGTGTCCAGATCTTTGCGATGCGATTCCTCCAAACGCTTCACCAGATACTCCATGTCTGCACGCGTGGGGAGTGCCGGCAGCATAGCTTTTAAAATGCTGAGCTCCGACTCACGATCTCCCTCGCATGGCTCTGTAATCAGCATCTCCTCTCCCCCCTGACCGCGCTGCTGCCCTCCCTCGCTCTTACCTCCTTTTCCTCCAGAGATTATCATCACGGGCAGTGTAGTAGTGGAGGCGAGGGGAGACGCCAGTGCGTCCGTCTCCTTGGCTGGCACTCTGTCACGTGACACCGTCTCGCGTTGTCTAACTGTGCCTGATCGCGTCAGGGGGAAGAACTTCTGGATCTCCGGCTGAGACGACTGAAACGGCTGGGATACCTTCTGTGCGCTCGTCAAAGGTAGTTTTGTTCCCTCTTTCCTCTTCATCCCAGGTCTCTGTGTACCTTAGCCTGGATCCCACCATACGCTGGCTGGGGTGATCATCTGATCAGTCCGGTCTAGTCGGGCGGAGGACAGAGCCGTGGAGCGAGTGTGACTCTACAACACCATCTCTAGCCACGCCCCCATTTATTCCCATATAGATTTCTTTCTGATCCCACATTACTTAGTTACGGCAGTGACGGAAGTGGTGGTGGGGAATATAACATGGTCGGACCATGCTCCAGTAAGTGTGAGTCTCTCACTATCCAACGGGGTTTTCTCCCAGGATAGATGTTGGCGTCTGAACGAGAGCCTCTTGCAATACCCTGAAATTAGGAAAGACCTTGCCAAGGAAATTGAGGCATATTTTCAGGTAAATGACACTCCTGGGAGTGACCCGGGGATGGTGTGGGAGGCACACAATTCAGTGATCAGAGGAGTCCTGATCAAGCATGGATCTATTGTGAAAAAGAAACGTGACAAACGGATCAGTGATCTGCTGGAAGAGATCCAGAAGTTGGAACTCCAGCATAAAAAAACACAACTACCCGGTATCGGTAGAGAGCTAGGACAATTAAGATAAGAGATCACGGAGATTATGCGCTTTAAAGCGAAAGCAACAATACAAAGAGGTAGGAAAACTAAATACGAGTTTGGTGACAAATGTAGTAAGCTGTTGGCAGGAACACTTAAAAAAAAGAGTGGCGCGACATATATTCCACAAATTAAAGGAAAAGAGGGACAACTGGTGCGGAAACCCAGAGAGATAGCCCAGACATTTGGGGAATTTTATTCTTCATTATACAATCTTGATAAAATTGGGGAATCTCAGCTGGGGGTGAAGGAATACCTGGCCTCTTCAGGACTGTCCAGATTGTCATCCCCTGCTCGAGACAGTATGGATAGACCTGTCTCGGTAGAGGAAGTAGACTCAACTTTGAAAAAGATCAAGTCGGGGAAAGCGCCGGGCCCAGATGGCTTTACCATAAGGTATTACAAGGAGTTTGCCACACTATTAAACGGACAAATGGTGAAACTTTTTGAGGCACTAGATAGTACGGCGGTGTTACCCCCAGATGCACTCTTGGCACATATAACATTGATACCTAAGGAGGGTAAGGACCCAGCAGAGTGTGGCAGTTATAGGGCAATCTCACTATTAAATGTGGATTTAAAGCTTTTTTCAAAAATAATGGCGACTCGGCTTCAACCTTGGCTACCACAGTTAGTAGATTTAGATCAGGTAGGATTTATCCCTGGAAGAGAAGCCAGGGATAATACGATTAAAATCATTAACCTGGTCCATTATGCTGAGACAAAAAAGACTCCTTGTGTTTTCCTAAATACCGACGCGGAAAAGGCGTTTGATCGAGTGAATTGGCGGTTTCTGGAGGAAGTTCTGAGACATGTGGGGCTGGGGGAGCGCATGATCAGGAGGATTATGGGTGTCTACACAGCCCCATGTGCCTCAGTAAAAGTAAACGGAGTGCTATCACGCCCATTTGAGATTTCAAACGGCACAAGACAGGGATGCCCGCTCTCGCCCATGTTGTTTGCTCTCTCACTGGAGCCCTTACTGAACAGAATCCGTCAAAATCAAGATATTCAGGGAATACGGATGGGAGAGCAGACACATAAGGTGGCAGCATACGCAGATGATCTGCTTTTTACTTTGACAAATCCACATATCTCAATCCCCAACCTGGTAAAGGAAATCGAGTCATACGGGAGGATGTCCAACCTAAAGATCAATAGGAGTAAATCAGAAGCAATGGAGGTGGCATTTCCTGTTACTAGGGGAGATGCCATTATTTTATTTTTTTTCCTCTTTTTTATTAAACATTTTTCAATAACATACATTCCAGCACAAATCATACATTTAACAAAATACACTAACAAATCTACAAATACACTGTTGTGGTCTCCAAAAATCCCATGTATCTATCCACCTATATTTGTTCCCGGTGTTCACCTATTCCTGCCCTGGGCCTGCCTCTTGGTTGACCTTTCTTTCCGGGGGGTATGTGAAAACAGGGGGATGGGAGGAAACAGATGGGGAGGAAAATGAGAGATAGAGAGAGAGAGAGAGAGAGAGAGAGAGAGAGAGAGAAAGAAGAAGGGAAGAAAAAAAAAAAAAAAAAAAAAAAACCCCAGACCCTAGTGGGGACACCCTTATGTATACCCCTTTATTGTGTGCTTATACTATCACCAAAAAAAAAAAAAAAAATAAAAAAAAAAAAAAAAAGGGAGAATAACAGAATGACAGTGATAAATCTATTAGGGTGATTATTCCTACCTTAACCATTAAGTGAAAGTTCATAACCCTTGCGAATTGAGGGGGACTACCTTGTCCCTTCCATCTCCTAGGGAAAGAAAGAAGAAAAAAAAAAAAAAAAAAAAAAAACCGAAGGGGGGGCCCGGTCCTAGTGAGGACAACCCTATAAATTCCCAAAAATTGTGTGATTTTACTAAAGTTTATGTGATAAGTTCTATTCAAGTGCTTATTCGTTCCTTGCCCGTTAAGTGAGGGATTAGAGACCCTTATGAATTTAAAAGGACCTCTTGTTCCTTCCATCATCTGAGAGAGGAGAGAGAAAAGGAAAGAAGAAACAAAAAAAAAAAAAAGGGGGAGGGGGGGCCAGGCCCTAGTGGGGACACCCTTGTGAATACCCAATTGTTATGAGATATTACTATCTCCTATAAAAAAGCAGCAAATTTTAAGTGATAAATCTATTTAAATTAATTATTCATATCTAGCCCCTTAAGTGCGGGTTAAGGACCCTTGGGAGTTTAGGAGGGCTTCAATGTCCCTTCCCTCTTCTGGGAGGAAAAAAAAAGGGGGGGGGGCCAGACCCTAGTGGGGGCACCCTTGTGAATACCCGATTGTTATGTGATAATGCTATCCCCTATAAGAAGCGGCGATATTTAAGGTGATAAATCTATTTAAGTGATTATTCATATCTAACCCATTAAGTGCGGGTTAAGCATCCTTGTGAGTTTAGGAGGGCTTCATAGTCCCTTCTAACTACTGGGTGAAAGAAAGAGAGAAGAAAAAAAAAAAAAAAAAAAAAAAAGAGAAAAAGAAAAAGAAAAGGTAGTTTGGGGGCTATGAGGGAGATCCACCCACCTCCCCCTCTCCTCGATCATCCCCCTCTCCTCCCCCCTCCCTAAACCTCTCCCATCCTCCCCATATCCCCTCGTATCTCATCCTAGAGTTGTCATGAAATGACCATAATTCCTCCATCATTTTAATTCTGTCTATTTCTCTAAACCATTCCTCTACTGAGGGTGCTTCCTTGTTCTTCCAATTCCTAGGGATAAGCGCCTTAGCTCCATTTAGTAAATGTGGAATCAGAGAGCCTCTATATTTTTTCCTAGACATTCCTGTATTATGAAATAGACATTCCCAAGGATCTTGTTTTACCTCGTGCCCACTTATCCTCTTAATCTGGGTTATTATATCTTTCCAGAATATCTGTATCCGGGGACATTGCCACCATATGTGTGCGTGGGTTCCCTCCATCCCGCATTCCCTCCAGCATAGGGGCGAGACCTCTCTGTCTATTTTATGCATTTTCATTGGGACATAATACCATTTAGTGAGGAGCTTATAATTCATCTCTTTAACCTTTGCATCCATTGAGGTAGCATGTACATATTCTAATACTTTCCTTTTTTGCCCTATCCCTATGGTTTGGTTCAGTTCTAGTTCCCAACTTCCCAATATTTTATCTGCCTCCCCCTCCCCATTGGGTGTCAGTATTTTATATATGTTGGAGAGCCCCTGTCGTCCTGCACCCACTCGTATTACGCCTCTTTCCCATTGATTAAGGTCATTAGGGGCCCGCAGCGGCTTCGGTAGAGTATTTATAAAGTGTTGAACCTGTCTATGACCCCATGTATCTCCTGGTAACACTCCGTATCTCTCTTGTAGCTCCTGTATGGAGCACAGAACATCTCCCTTCATTAGATCCCTCAATGTTAATGTTTCAGAGGTTGACCATCTTCTAAATATGCCACCCTCTTTCCCTGGTAGAAAATAATCTGTACCCGTGAGTGGCATTAATGGACTATTATAAGGCCACTCTTTCTTTTTACATATTCTATCCCATACTTTATACGTTTCTTTAGTGATTATAGGGGTATCCTGAGGGAGTCCTCTGTATTGCATTGGAATCCATATTCTGTGTCCCAACCCTTGGACACTTAAGCTCTCTTCTACTTCTACCCACCTTTTCCTTGCCCCCCCTCCCTCCGTCTGAAACCAGTCTAAAATTCTCCTTAGTACTGATGCCTCAAAGTACCTTTTGAAGTCAGGTAGTTGTAATCCCCCTTCGTATTTTGGTCTAATCAGGGTTCCTACCGCTATGCGGGATTTTCTTTCCTTCCAAATAAAACTTCTGGTTATCTTACCTAATACTATAAAAAAGGCTTCTGGAATTTTGATCGGGAGTGTTTGAAAAATATATAAGGCTTTAGGTAGTATCATCATCTTTATGATGTTTATCCTTCCAAGCCAGGATACTCTGTTCACCTTATATCCCTTTAAATCTGTTTTTAATTTATTTAATAAAAGTATATAGTTGTCTTCGTATAGGTATCTTTCTGTGGTAGACAGAAAGACCCCCAGATATCTCATTCCCCTCTGTTTCCACTTAAAAGGATATAGGGCCTCAAGGTCCCTGCGATCTCTTCGGCTTACCGAGATGCTTAAGATCTCTGTTTTCTCTTGATTAATTTTTAAATTTGATATCTCGCCATATTTCTCGTATTCCGCTATTATTCTCGGCAGTGATTGTCTCGGGTTAGACACATATAGCATCATGTCATCTGCAAACGCAGAGATCTTATGCTCCCTCCCTCCCACCTTAATTCCTTCTATTTCCCGGGTCTTCCTAATTGTCTCCAGAAGTGGCTCTAGTGTCAAGACAAACAGAAGGGGGGAGAGCGGGCACCCTTGCCGAGTCCCATTGTACAGTAGGAATCTATCTGATAGGGTGCCATTCACCCTCACCTGGGCCGAAGGCCTAGAGTACAGGGCGCCTATCCACTTTAACATATTTGGGCCAAATCCAGCATGTGTTAGAGTTGCTAACATAAATTCCCAATCCAGCCTGTCAAAAGCCTTCTCGGCGTCTAATGACAGGAACAGTATCGGCTCTCCGCACTTTTTAGCCTTTTGGATCAAAAACAGGGCTCTTAGGACATTCTCCCTAGTTTCTCTTCCTGGTATGAACCCTGCCTGGTCCTTCTCGATCAGTCCCGGCAGGAGAGGCCTTATTCTCTCCGCTAGGATTTTTCAGTAGATCTTTATGTCAACATTAATCAGAGATATAGGTCTATAGCTTGCACATAACGAGGGGTCCTTATCTTCTTTACCTATCAGGGATATATGGGCTCCCAGTGCCTCTTCTCGTATCTCCGCTCCACCTCCAATGGAATTCATGTATCTCTGGAAGAAGGGAGTCAAAATCCCCCCAAATCTTTTATAGTATGCTGAGGTATACCCATCTGGGCCAGGGCTCTTTCCCATCTTAATATTTTTTATAGTTTGGCTTATTTCCTCATTTGTAATCTCTCTTTCTAGGTTCCTTATTACTTCCTCTGCTAGACCCGGGGTCTTTATCTTTTCTAAGTATTTTTTAATTTTTTCACTCTTATTCTGGGTTTCTACTGGCCCTTGATCTTTGTTGACCTTATATAGGTTTTGGTAGTATTCCTGAAATGTTTTACTAATCTCCTTAGTGGAGTGTCTCATGTTCCCCTTCTTGTCTTTAATCATAAGAATAAAATTTTGCGAGTTTCTAGGTTTAATCATCCTTGCCAAAAATCTCCCTGGTTTATTTCCCAAAGCATAGAAATTATTATTCATTTTATTAAATACCCATTTGGTCTCCTGTTCTAGAAAGTTACGTAGGTCTTCTCTCTTCCTGGTCAGGGATGTTAATACCTCCTCTTCCTGAGAGTTTTTATGTGTCTGTTCTAAACTCCAGATCTCTTCCAGTAGCCTTTGTCTCTGGGCTGACCTAATATTCCTTCTTTTGGCATTTTCAGCTATCAGCCTCCCTCTCATAAAAACTTTATGAGTTTCCCATAACGTTGTGGGAGCTATATTTTCTATATCATTTTCCAAGAAGAATAGATCCAAATCTTTTTCTAGATCTTCGGCTATCTTGTTGTTCCTGAGAAGTGACTCATCTAGTTTCCATGATCTTGGTCCTATCGGGGCCTCCTCCATGTCTAAGTCCAATACCACCGGAGCATGGTCTGAAAGTGTTATTGACTTTATATCTACTCTTTTTAGGCCCTCCAGTAGCCGATGATCTAGAATGATATGGTCTATTCTCGAATATGATCTATGTACAGAGGAGAAATATGTAAAATCCTTCTCTTTAGGATGAAGAATTCTCCAAGCTTCTACTAGTTGCATCTCGCATAATTTATGTTTAATTCCCCTTACATATTTCCCCTCTGATCTGAGCGATATCGGTTGGGTGTCCAGCAGGGGGTCAAAAACAAAGTTGAAATCCCCCGCTAGGATCACCTTTCCTTCTCTGAAACCTTCTAGTTTATTCAGTACTTTCTTCAGATATAATGCTGGCCTTACATTTGGACAGTACACGTTAGCAAGTGTAAATTTCATATTGGATATAAGCCCTTTAATAAACAGATATCTACCTTCAAAGTCCATCTCTGTAGCTACTAAGCTAAATCGTGTGTTTCTGTCAAATCCTATTGCAGTACCTTTTGCCCTCTTGTTTGGGGAAAAACTATGAAACCAGGTAGGGAACTCTTTCGAGTTTAGTCTGGTCTTAGAGGTTATCTTTAAATGGGTTTCTTGTAGAAACACTATGTTAACCGAGAGTCTTCTCATCTCCTGCTGTATCTGATATCGCTTATTGGGGTTGTTTAGTCCCCGTACATTATACGTAGCAAACTTTAATGTAGTCATTTTCTAAATTTTTGCTCTTAAATCCAATCCCTGCTTAACACAAAAGACTCTCCAGACACGGGCAAGTGCCTGTATTAATCTGCAAATCATGGGAGCCAGGAGACCACACAGACCACATATACCACATATACCCCCCTCCCCCCCATCCCCCCCCACATTGAACCTCAATGATAGACACCCTCGAACAACGCCTTATCAGGCGACTTGCCGAGTGGGCCTTCCGGGGGCCTTGGGTGAGCCTCCCCCCCCCGACCACCTCCCTCATTATAAGGTCGGCACCCGGAATGGTGGGAGGCCCCTCCTCCCCATGTCCCCTCACTCCCCCCCGATTGACCTGACCATACTTATAAATTCCCGATTCCTTTATATCTATACACCTATTTGTTCCATTCCTCCTCCTCCCCAAAAAGAGGGAGGGGGAGAGATGGAGAAGATATTGTATCACCCGTACATCTCTACACCTATTTGTTCCATTCCTCCTCCACCCCAAAAAAGGGAGGGAAGGGGAGAGATGGAAAGGATACCGTAACACCCGTACATCACAAGTACCCCCCAAAAAAAAAAAAAAAAAAAAAGAGGGGGTCCTCTGCGTCTATAGCTGGATCAGGTATACCCCAACTCAAGAAAAAGAGAAAAAAACACACAAGAAACACAGTTCTTGTTCTTGTTGGGTCCCTTATTCTTGGCACTACACCCTATTCCAGTCCTGATTCTTCCACCTCTTCCAGGCCGGGGGTCTCTTTTCCCAGTTCTCCACTTTAATAGGTTGTATACTCAGTTTATTACAGAATTCCTCTACATCTTCTGGAAACCGGATATATGCTGAGACTCCTTGGTTTTTAACTGATAGACAAGCCGGAAAACCCCATCTATATGTAATGTTATTTTCCCGGAGGTGGTTTGTTATCGGTTTCAAAGCTCTTTTACGTGCAAGAGTTTCTGGGGATAAATCAGAAAATATAAATAACTGTGCGCCTTTATATTCCATTGTCCCTGAGTTTCTCATACTTTGGGACACTGACTCTTTTAATTGGAAGTCCTGGAACCTTACTATGATGTCCCTTGGTGAGTCTCTCTGGGGATTAAAAGACCCTTGTATTCGGTGCACTCTAGTAAATTTCATCAGTGCATTTAATTCTCGTTTGAGTGCAATATTAAATATTCCTTGTAGTGTCTCCCCCAGCTCGCCGTCTTTTACATCTTCCGTTAGACCCCTTACACGCAAATTTTTCCTCCTGCTCCGGTTTTCTTGGTCTTCCATTCTATACCGTACATTTCTTAACTCAACCCAATCCATATCTGCTCGTCCTCTCAGTTCTACTATTGCTTTTTTATGCTCTTCTAGTTGTTCTTCTATTCCTTCCACCCTCTGCAGCACACTCTGTATGTCTCTCCTTGTTGCCCCCATTTCCCCTTTAACTGTCCGCTCCAGACGAGACATCATTTCAATCATATCAGTCATGTCCTGTCTTATAGGGGGTACTTGTGGGCCTTCGGAGATACAGTTAGGTGAATTGGGTTGTTGTTTTTCTAGGGATTGCTGGTCCTTATTTGCCCCTTTAGCATCTGGTGAATCTCCCTTTTTGCTTTTGCCTTTACCCTTGTTCTTTTCTGGGGTTTCCTCCATGACTTGATGCACTTCTGTGTCTACTGTGTTTTTTTTAACTGGGGAGTCTTGGGACCCTTTTTTCTTTTTTGGACTCCCTGCCACTACTTCCTGGCTTTCGGCAACTAAATAAGATGTTATGGTGTTCCCTTTGGGGGCTTTCCTCACCATTCTCATATACTTTATTAATTAGAGTGATTCAGAACGCCAAAGGTATTGGGCAATACCTCCCCCAGTCCCCTCTATTCACCTCTGTTCACTCCTTGGGGGCCGTTCATACACCTCACTCGGATAGGGGCACGTGTAAAGCTGTTTAGACAGACGGAATGCAGTGACAGTTTGAGATATATTAAGATAAATTAACCGTCCTTCAGTCCTTCCATAGGTTTATATGCACATATAGCTCTTGCTCTTCTCCAGCTCTGTCACTGTAGACCTCCCCGATATCATACAGTAGGGATGCCCCTAATGTCCTTCACACCCCAGTGTTTAAATTTGCCAGCACAGTTTGTGGTATATGGGGAGTGGGAAGCAAAGAGCATAGGAATTAGTCCATCAATTTACAGGCAGTTGTTCTCTTACCGCGCTTCTGGTGCTGGTGTTGGTGCTGTGGTTGATAGCAGTTCGCAATTCCGCCTTTAGGTGTCACTGCTGCCGCTTTAGTTCCTTGCTCCTTACAACCCTGCAGGCTCGGTATCCCTCGATACTGTCCGGCGATTCGCCACTCTCTATACCCCGGGAATCCGGGACTCCGTCTTCCGTCCTCCGTCCTCCTCCTTCCTCCGAGGGCACCGCGGACTCCCGAATCTCTCCAGTGGCACCAAGGACCCACGACCGGCTCACCGATCCGACCCCCCTCCACCAGCTCCAACCCCGCAGGTATCTACCGGGCAGGCCGGGCTAGGACAATGGGGGTAGTTCTATCAGCGGGAACAGCTTTACCGTACGGGACACCCGGGGACACACGGGGACCACAGTGTCCACAGCAGCCTCCCTTAGCCTCCCCTAGACTGAACACAGGAAGCTCAGGTGGAGGATAGTAGAAAAAGCTCCCCGCCTTAGCGACTCCCCAGATTCCAGAGCCCCGTAGCAGAGCAGTACAGCAACAACACAGACACGCAGACACGCAGCTTCAGCTTTTTCAATTATCCGGAACGTCAGCTGGCGAAAAAAGCGGTCAGTGGTATCAATAGCATCCGCAGATCAGGTCAGGTCTCTCATATCAGGGAGAGCAAGGAGGACATGGAGCACGCCGCACGCCGCCACTCACCTACGGCGCCATGATCCTAAGCTCCGCCCCCTGGGGAGATGCCATTAGATGGAATTTTGGATTCAAATGGGTTAAGGCCTTGAATTATCTGGGCACTCTAATACCATCAGATATAAAGAAGATTTTTGGGTTGAATTTCCCTCCTTTGTTTGACTCAATAAGAAAACTTTTAGATAAATGGCAGCATGGTCTGCATTCATGGTTTGGTCGGAGTAGTATTGTGAAAATGAGCATTCTGCCAAAAATATTATATCTTTTTCAGGCTCTCCCAATTGGTATCCTGGCTCTTTTTCTTCGTCAAGTAGGAAGTGTCTTTATGAAATTTAATTGGGCAGGGAAACGACCGAGAATAAAGAGAGAGTTGTTGAGAATGCTGAAGGAAGCAGGTGGGATGGCAGTCCCAGACATTGTAAAATATTACCGAGCAACACATCTGACAAGGTTGGTGGATTGGAGTAGACATAGGGAGACGAAACGCTGGGTGGATGTTGAACAACAAGTCAGCCCAATACCTTTATCTAGGGCCCCGTGGTGTTATGCAGCATTACCCATTCATCTTAAGAAACACCCTACAATAGGGCCGACGTTGCAAATTTCAGCAAGGATATGTGGGAATTCAAATTTCTCATCAAACCACTCGCCACTGATGCCTGTTTTAGGAAATCCTAATTTTGTACCAGGGATGGAAAAGGGGGAATTTGACAAACTTAAAGAGAAGGGCATATACCAAGTGTCACACTTTATACAATCGGGAGCATGGCCGTCCATGGGAGATCTGACAGAGATTGGGGGAGCCTTTGAGCTTACACTCTGGCAGGCAATTCAATTAAGTTACTTTTTGAGATCACTTGGATCGGTAGTAGAATTTCAAAAACAATTGACGAAGTTTGAAGTATATTGCAGTGAGGAGGAACCACTCTTGAGAGTGGTATCCAAGATGTATAGCCTGTTGAATGCCCCCCCGGAAGATTATGTGATGTTGGGAATTAGCAAATGGGAAGAAGCATTGGGGCGGAATTTTTCTTCAATTCAACGTAAACAGATTATTCGGTTGACATTTAAATCCTCGATCTGTACAAAAACTCAAGAAACCAATTATAAAATCCTTACACATTGGTATTACACCCCGGTAAGGTTGAATAAATTTGCAAAAGAAAATTCGGATCGGTGTTGGAGGTGCGGGAAAGAGCTGGGATCAATATTGCATATATTTTGGTCCTGTGAAAAAATGAGATATTATTGGGAGGAGGTGAGGAGAGTATCACAAAAATTCACAGAATACCCGATACCAGATGACCCTGCCTTCTTCTTGCTTCATTGCTCTCAGATACCAGTCCGGAAATACAGGAATCTAGTGGTGTGTCATTTGCTTAATGCAGCAAAGGCAGGAATTACACTGAGATGGAGGGACTCTAGAGCTCCCTCCATAGCAGGATGGCTTAAGAGGTCTCAGGAGATAGAGGCAGTGGAAGATTTGGTCCTTTCGGCCCAAGATAGGAGGAACCAATATAATGAAACATGGACAGGATGGAAAATATTCATTAATTCAAAGGAAGGGAAGAGAATGTTGGAAGAGGTATGAGAGGAGAGAATGGATAGCCATATATTTATGTATGGGAATACATAAGAAAATTTGGGCCCTGCATCCCGGGGGGAGAACAGAGGAAATGGGAAGGTTGGGTGGGGGGGATTTTTTTTTTTTTTGTGTTTTTTTTTATTTATTTTTCTTCTGTGGGATGGGGGATTTACGATTTAGGTTAAGGAGAGAGAGACAGTGAAAGTAAAAATTAAATGTCTGATTGTGTTGTTCAGAAGTATGGAAAACAGGTTTAGAAGAATTATATCTGTTTAGTTGTAATACCTGAATCTTTTGGAATGTTTACTTTGTCATTGTTTGAATTTCGTTTGGATAAAAAAAATAAAAAAATATAAGATATGAAAAAAAAAAAAAAGAAATTGCCGCCACATCGGTCTTACGACTGTCCTATTGAACTATTGCTAGGTTCTGAAATCCCCTTTGGCCAGATTTTCCCGTTATCTGAAACTGAGTTGGAAGCCCTGCGGTCTTACCCTGATGAAAATCTTGAAAAAGGCTTCATCCGCCGATCCACTTCTCCGGCTGGAGCTGGTATTTTCTTTTTTTGAAAAGATGGCCACTTAAGACCCTGTGTGGACTACAGGGGAACTCAATAAAATTACCATTAAGAATCGATATCGGGGGCGTGACCAGAAGCCGACCTGAACGGACGCTCTGCCTGAGAGCTCTCCACCAGCCCGCAGCTATTAGGCCGACTTCAGGGGAAATCTCTGCTGCTCCATGAGCTCCACCCGCACAACTCGATCCTCATCAGCCAGAGGATCGTCCCTGCCGCCTTCCGGAGCCACCTCTTCCTTCAGGGACTACTTTAGGTTGCCTGACGTGCCGCCGGGTGGACACAACCCCGTACACCGAGGCCTCGCGCCGTCCAGCCCATCCACCGCCAATCTTGCAGGATCCTTACCTGCTACAGGCTCCCCAGGATCCACGACTTTCCGGCTCTGCCGAGCCCAATGCACCCCGCTGCGATAACGAGGCCCAATGCGAGTGGCGAGCCCTGCCCCCCCGTGTGGGCCCCCGATCCACCACAGGCCCAGAGGGCCTCACGCTTCAGAGAACTCAGCCATCCCGGGGGACATGTGGCAGCCCCCCAAACCCATCCTTCCTATGCCCAGGTGGCACAGACCTGGCCTCCACCCCATGGGGATGCCCCCCCAATGCCCACCCTGTAGCTCCCCCTGCAACATCCTGGGCTGAACCATGGGACACTCCATCCGAACGGCCCCTACCCTGGGCCCTAAGTGCCTCCGCAGGGACCCACCACTTGAGCCCCTCACCCCATCCCCCGCCATGGTGGTCAGATGGGGCAGGACAGCCCTCATTGCAGTCCTACCTGCAAGCCATCCCCATAAAAGAGCAGTTAATAGCGGACGTAAAGACCACCTGCTGGACCGAGATTCAGAACATCCAAGCTAGCCTTAAACACCTAGCTGATAGGGTGGAAATGGCTGAAGAGGAGATCCAGGAGACTGAATTAGCAGTTCACGGGACCCAAATTCAGGGGTCAGACCACCGCCTCCTGTTGCGAGACATGCAACGCCACATAGAAGACTTGGAAAACAGGGGGCGCTGAAATAATATTACAGTACGAGGCCTCCCGGAGGCAGAGGATGCTGAAGATCTGCAAAAAACGCTCCAGGTGATGTTCAATGATCTCTTGGGGGAGCCCCTGGACAAACACATTGAAATGAATAGAGCTCATAGTTGAAAGAAGTCGTTATGCGCAATGCACGCACCATCCGCCAACTTGGTATTTGACAACTCTCCTGTGCAGATCTATCCGGACCTCTCATGGATCACACTCCAGAATCGGAGACTCCTGCAACCACTCCTGCGCACATTACAAGACAAGGACATTCCCTATAGATGGGGCTTTCCCTTTAGCCTGACCGCCAAGCACCAGGGGAGATCAACGGTCCTGTGCTACCCATAAGAGGATTCCTTTTGTGATGCCCTGGGCATACCCGTCCCCCAACTGCCCAACTGGGACCTGGTGGCCACTCCCCCTCCCTTACCGGTGGTCTGGCAGAAGGTCCCATCGACCAAGTGTTCCAGAGTTCTCCCGACAATCCCCCAAGCACCTTCCCCCCGGCGGTCGGCTACCCAGCCTATATAACCTAACTTGCCCGGCCGGGCAACACCAAGCACTACTGTTTTTGGAAGCTCACGTGTATCACTGACCTGACTTCTCCCCCGAAGGCCCTTGCTACATTTTTGTTTTTGTGGTTTACCACTAAAGAGTTCCTCCCTGGACCCTGGTCCACCCGAGTCTCCCCGACCTGAACTTTCTAGACCCCCCGGTCCGGGAGTCCGATTGGAACTATTTAGGCCGAAGACCCCTTGGTTGATTAGCGTCTATGGGCCAGATTCAGGTAGAGCAGAGCATCTTTGCTCTGGAGTAACGCATCTCATTTGCGTTACGCTGCTGAAATTTTAGGAGCAAGTGCTGTTATTCAGGAAGCACTTGCTCCTAAAGTTGCGGCAGCGCATCGCAAATGAGCCGGCGGAATTCAAATTGGGCGGGTACGGGGCGTGTAGTATTCTAACTAAGCGCGATCCCGCCGCCAACGTACTGCGCATGCGTCGAGTGTCCAAACATCCCCGTGCGCATGCTCCAAATTCTGTGAATGAACGTCAATGACGTCACATTCCCATTCATGAACTTTTTACGCAAGCGACGTGATTTTTTTTTTTCCCGACGCGATGACGACGCCTATACCTAACATAGGATACTCCAACCCCATGTAGGTATATCTATGCGCCGCGTATCCCGTCCGGAAACGTCGTACCGTCATTGCGTCGCGCCGGAATTCGATCGTGAATTGCCGATTTCCGCTCATTAACATATTTTTTGAGCGTAAATCGGCGGAAACGCCCCCGGCGCCATTTTTAAGTTGAAGTAACGATGCGATGGCGAAACTCAGTTACGCTGCTCGCATCGGAGCTTCAACCCGGTGTTTCTTGTTTTCTGGTTACAGAAAACAGAAACGCCGGCTCAAAGTCACAGTTAGGCTGGCGGATCACTGGATCCGCCAGCCTAACTGTTCCTGAATCTGGCCCTATGTGTTTAATGTGTTTATTACAAATATTCTTACTCTTTTTTTCTTTCTCTCCTCTAGAATTCTCTGCTCCTGTCTCCCGCAGTCTGCACCTTGGTCCTGCTAGCTCCCGGCCCTCCTCGCATAGTTGTCGCACTCTCTGACCTGGTCATGTCATCAGCCTCACCAGATAAGTATACCTGTAGTGCACCCCCTTTCCCGTCATGGCTAGAATTTTTTCACTTAAAGCGGAGCTCCACCCGAATTTAAACATAAACTCAATATTAATGCTGCTGCTAAACAATGCCTGAACCGATATTTTTATTAAATAAAATTGTACAATACCAGATAAACTAGATCGCCTTCCGGTCTGCAGCCTTCGGGTTTCTGTCAGGTTTTTCCTTATTTCCTGTACTGCGCAATGTCTTCTGGAAGCTTGTGTCATAGCTCCCTTGTTATGATATTCTGGCCTGTTAGAGGAAACATCGCACGATTTCGTGGAGCAAGAAGTGACGCGCGATGTAAACAAAGGAAGGAGGGCGGGCGTTACAAAAAACTCCATTACAGGACAGATATTGCTAGCGATCGGTGCTAACAACGTGAAGCACGGAAAGCTGAAGTTTCGGGGCACACTTGTAAAACATCAGGCAATCCGTTTTCATCTAGTTATAAGGTAAGTCTAAAATTACTAACCATTTACATTGTATCGCATCTTCAGATTCAGCCCTGCTGCCATCCTGGAAATAACCGTAGCCCTGCAGGATGACATCACCAGCAGGACACAACGCTCACATGCACTGCAGCCACTGGACAAGGTACAGGCAACACTGCATTTCCTCGCCAGGGGTTCATTCCAGCGTACAAGTGGAGTTGTGGCTGGGATGTCACAAACCAGCATGAGCAGATGTGTGCACCAGGTTGTCCCCGCAATCCTCAGACGCATGTCCCACCACATCATCAGACCCACCACTGAGCGTCTGCGGCAGAAGGCAATGCTGGATTTCAACAAAATTGATGGATTCCCACGCACCGTGGGGGCCATTGATTGCACACATGTGGCACTACAGCCCCCCCGACACAGAGCACATATACCGCAATCGGAAGCATTGGCATTCCATCAACGTACAGGTGATAGTCGATGCCTAAGCCTCATATGGCACGTCCGTGCCAAACCCCCCCGGGTCCAGCCACGACAGCTACATATACCGTCAAAGCCCCATCCCAGCAGAATTTGAACTGAACGTGTATGGGGACAGCTGGCTGGTTGGTGAGTGACATGGGAGTCAGGCATGACTTTCGGACCCCATGATGCAGACATCACAAGGGGCACATGCATGGCTAACATCCTCCTGTCTTTTCCCTTCCAGGTGATGCGGCATATGTACCTGGGCCCAATCTCATGACTCCATTCCGGAATCCCCAAACCAGAGGAGAGAGAAGATACAATGAAGCACACATCAAAACCCGTGCAGTCATGGAGCGCACATTTGGGCTCCTGAAGTCCCGTTTCCGATGCCTGGATAAGTCTGGGGGGGGGGGCCCTGTTGTATTCCCCAAACTTTGTGTGTTGGTGCATGTTGCATTCTGCACAACTTTGCCGTGAGAAAAGGTCTGCAGATTGACCTACGTGATGACCTGACCCCCGAACCACACTGCCCCCCGCTGCCAGAGAAGACCCAGTCTGCTGATGGAAGAGCAGTCAGGAGGGTCCTCGTGTTACGAATCTTTGACCGTTAAACACTCACATTCAGCATGCCACACAGACAATGCACGCATGCACACCACTGTGGTCCCTAGATCACACACACCACATCCACATCTCATTGGATTAGCCCAAGTCCGGCATGCAGGACTTGGGAGCAGCAATGCCGCGTCAAGGCCCCAATGGTGTCGCTGTCCATTCACACGTCATTCACACAGCCGTGGGGATAACTTCCCCCCCAACTCCCCAACGGCCGAAGGTGACACCCCTTACTGGCAGGAGTGCCACCCCCCCACATTCACACACCATTCACACTGTAGCCTGCACTACTGGTCGTGTGCAGGCATTTAAAAAAAAAACTCTTCACCAGAGCATTAATAGAAAAAAATAAAAATAAACTCTTCACCAGAGCATTAATAGATACAAAAAAAAAAAACTCTTCACCAGAGCATTAATAGAAAAAAAAAACTCTTCACCAGAGCATTAAAAAAATAAATAAAAACAGATAACAAAAAGGCAATCACTTGCTCTGGCGTGGGCTTCGCCTGGTGCCCAGGCTCCTGGCCCTTAGTTGCCGGGGGGGTGCCTCGGGTGGGGGGGTGGGGCATCAGGTGGAGGAGCATCCCCTGGTCTCTTCCTGGCTGCCTGGCTGCCCTCCAAAGCCACCGCTATGCAGGTGAGCACCGCCTCCATAGCAACTGTCTGGGTGTGTATAGCCACTCTCAGGGCCTTCACCTCGCCCACAAGTTCCGCTGTTGTGGACTGGAGCTCCCCCAGGCAGGTAACTGATGCAGACGTGTTGGCAGAGACATCCTGCAGAGTGTCACTTAAGGGGCCCGAGGGGGCCAGGCTGTCCGCCTCATCTCCACCACGACTTCACCCATATGCCGGGTCTGCCGGTCCTGCTCCCTTGAAAGATGTTCCGGAAGGAACTCAGGGACACCCCTTGTCTTCCTGGTCGCCTTCCTGGGCCGAGGAGTGGCTGGGGACCTTCCATAGGGGGAGGATCTTGAGGGGCTGGAGATGACGGGGATGGACCTGGGGGGACTGGACATGACGGGGGCAGACACTGGGGGGCTGGAGATGAGGGGGGTGGATGAGTGTGATGGTCCTGCCAACACACTTGGCTCCTCCATATAGAGGCACACCTCATGGTCCATAGACACCACCTCCTCCTCAACCACCTCTCCAGTTGCGGACTGGGTACTCCCCTCCACCAATACTAATGGGCTTCCCAGGGGGTCAGAATGAGGCACAGGATGTTCCGGAGATGCCATGGGTCGGACAGCAGCAGAAGACGGCCCAGCTCCCTCCTGCACATCTGTGGGTGACACAAAACATTCACATGTTGGTGGACCCACACACTTGACACATGTTCTCTTCCACCCCCCCCCCCCCCACACACTTGCTACACACCAGATAGTAGATAAAACACACTTACCTGTCCTCAAGCCCAGAGCCACGGAGTCATAGCCAGGAACTCCCTCCACCTGCCCCCTCTGTAGGCAGCGGGCAACCACTCTCTCCTCTGCAGTGAGGTGGATCGCACAGGGTGGACCCCCTCCAGTGCCCCTGGCATGCCTGCTGATCTCACCCAGCTTGCCTCTGACCAGACGCCGCAGGTCATGCATCTTCTTTGAGATATCCTGGGGTGTCCTCACCTCATGTGCCAGGAAATTGACCTGTGTGGTGATGCGCTGGAGTATCTCCTCCTTTTTAGCCTTACTTGTGGCGCCACTCTGTGGGCCATGGAGGCGAGCATCGTACTGCTCCATGGCCGAGATAATGATGGCCCTCTCCTCGGGGGAGAAGTTTTTTTTCCGTCTTTCTCTCCTGGGAGCAGACATGGCAGAACACAAGCCGCAAAATTACCTACACCAAAGGAAAAAAATGGTGTAATTTTGCAAATGACGGGCGCATGTCCGGCCGCATTTATACACATTGCGTAGGCAGAGTGGGCCGGCGTTGCTTAGGTGTCACACTGTGCATAGTTGTGCACATGCGCAGAGGGGCGGGCCAGACGGTCGCGTCACTGCGCATGCTCCGTCCGTACGAGAGTTCATTTGCATGGGGTCACGGTTCATTTAAATGGATCACGCCCACCTCCCTCCTAGTTTGAATTGCGTCGGCTTACGCCAAACAATTTACGTTACGCAGGCGCATCGTGGGGCGCAATTGCACTGAGAATATGGTGCTTGGCTCTCGAAGTTATGCCGGCGTAGCGCATCTGATATGCGCTACGCCTGCATAAATATGAGCCGATGTACGAGAATCTGGCCCGAAGGCAATAGAAACCCACATTACCTTGACTTGTAGTCCGTTCCTTGGTAATGACCTTTATTGTTATGTGGAGGCTGGGTTTACATCAGGGGCGGTAACGCCAGCCGTTGCTATGAGAACAGAGATGCTGACGCCACTGCTCCCGGGTGCGAGTGCGCATGCGCAAGATCGAGCAGTGGATGCTGGGATTACAGCATCACCGCAACCAGGAAGTCTCTGCTGGTGGGATTCTAATGCCCACAGTGAAGATGGCAAGGGCTGACGAAAAGTAATATAAGTTATATTTACAGACAGCAACAGAGAGGAACGGACGTTGAACACGAGAAACGTGAGTTTATTTAAGCCTTGCTATTAACTGTTTAACTACCCCCCCAAAAAAAAACGTTTTGGCATGGGAGATCCGCTTTATTGTCCACGGGCTCAACTCCAACCAAAAAAGCCATTTGGCACTCTGAGCAGGGCCGTCTTACTGAGCGGGCACCCCCGGGCACAGACCGGGGGCCCCACGTGGTTTTGGGGCCCCATCAGGGCTGGTTCTGTCACGCACGTGCAGGAGGTGAGCTGAAAGGACTGCAGTGTGTTGTCTCTGCATGGACTAGTGACAACTATCAGCGGAGCGCTGGGGCTGCCTGATTCGGGCAGACACTTTTATCCTGCCTGCAGGACTGGCTGTCACTTCTCTCTCCTCTCCTTCACTCTTCTCTGAGTGATCTGAATGTCGGAAGCTCTGCCTCCACAGCAGCAGGTTGTGTGCCCAGTGAAGTGTGCTGC